>PVIC010011323.1:0-23288 GCA_004025085.1 Thryonomys swinderianus
AGGGAGACCCAGCCTGGGCACAGGTGGTACTAACCAGTAGAGTTTAAGACTAGATGGAATAAAAAGGGGAGAAGGAAATCTCACTTCTGCTTCCATAGAAGGGCTCCAGTCTTCTCCATTGCCTTTGGAGATCTGCCTCCAGGCTTCCAGGTTAAACTCTTCAGCCTCCAGCACAGATTCTTGGCTTCCTGATATTGTCTCACTCAGGACTCCAAAGTGAGCCTCAGGCCCTTGATTTCAGATTGGATTGTCCAGCTCTCCAGCACACAGACCATCCTTTTGCATTCTTCCACCTGACTCTGCAGGAGACCATTGTATACCTGTCTTGTAATTGCATCATGTAAATAGACGATAGATAGTGTTAATTTTAATATAAAGTATCTTAAATATATGTTAATTTTTTTTTCTCTAGTGAACCCTGATTATCTCAACTGCTGTAGCACTTCGGGGGATGTGCGAACCCCAAAGAGGAACAAAATCCATTCTACACTCATTCTAAAGGCTGTTGTCATATGGAAGAAAAAGACTAAGTTAGAAACAAGGCAAAGTGGAATGCAAGTTTAAAGGAGTAATATATTGTCCGTGAATGTGTGAGTTTTCCTAAGTCGAGTTAAGCACAGGCTAATCATCTGTCCCAGTTGCCCAGAATAGACATGGCATATGCCTACTGCCCCAGAATCCCATTTAGTTTAGGCTCTGTTCTAGTGTTTTCTTATGGTGAAGTATTAATAATAATTATTATACTAAAATAAAGCAAGGTGTGTTTGGCTCCCTGTACTTTGCAAGTCCAGCTTCTGCCATAGTTTCCTCTCGGAGTGGATGAGAGATGTGGAATGCACAGAGTTTTCACTATAAAGACTGTTTAATACAACAGATGCCCATGTCAGCTGCAGCACACTTACTGCTAAATGAAATGCTCTCTGAAATGAGGTGCTAGAGACAGATCCTTCCTTCTGGAGGCAAGGGGTACAGTAGAACTTTTCTCTTGAGCAGCCACCTGACACCTGGTCCAGATGTCTAGTAGCTCAGGTGCTTACATTCAAGTAGCTCACAGCAATATAAGGTAGTGCATGAAAAATGTATGAGGGAAATAGAGACTGTGGGTTTGCCACAGGTCTGCATGAAAAGTAACCTGACGTTTATTCTTCAGTATGGGAGCCAAAATGTTATCACTGTCTGTGTGATAACCAGAAGATACAGGCCAAAAAGTTGCAGGATCTACTGGAAAACTTAGTAGGGATTTTAAGAAGAATATCCCCACATAAAACAGGTACTTGTACACAGTAGGTTTATATATCACTCTGTGAAACATGATTTTCTTTAGCTCTAATGACTGTTCTTTATCAAATTAACTCCTTCTTAATCCAAAATTTCCTAAGGTTTCAAGGGAAAGTAAAGTTATAGCTAACAATACTATGGTTGTATTAGCAGGAAAATTTCCCAAAGGGTTAAAAGATGCTAGTTATGGGCCGGAGGGTTAGCTCAGTGGTTCCAGTGCCTGCCTTGCAAGTGCAAGGTCCTGAGTTCGATCGCCAGTAACCACATACGATGCTGGGTGTGGAGACTCAGGCCCACCAACAATCAACACCACATACCACAGTGCCAGGCATGGTGGCTCACACCTGTAATCCCAGCACTAGGGAGACAGAGACAGGAGGATTGCTGAGTTCCAGGCTTGCCTCCTGGGCTACATATTGAGCTCAGTGCCAGCCTGAACTACAAAGCGAGACCCTGTCTCAAAAAAAGAAAAAAAGATGCTAGTTATAACTGGGTCATATGATCCACCAAATGAATTCTCTAATAATTGTTCTATTTCTTACATCCAACTCACAGAATCAAAGTAAAGCTTTGGATTTTAATGATAGTGAACCATAACTTTGTTGTGAATTTACTGTAAATTTAATTAAAATGTCAACATTGAATTCAACACTGTTAATAAAAATAATTTTCAGTTACCAATACAAATGCAAAATATAAGTGAAATGCACCATCAATATAAAAATATCATTTTTACTAATTTAGGAAGATCATAGAGCACAGAAGTGTATTTTAATTTATTTGTTATACACATACAACAAACTCATATGTATACGAAGAAGGTAGATGTCTTCCAATGGAAATAGATGTTTTACTGTTTCGAATGTTCAAATATTTCACCTTTACACAATTTAAAACCAACTACATTTTCATCAGGAAGCTAATTTGCATAGCAAAAATTACTTCAGCATATTAGCTCGCACAAAGTATCATTAAATGAAAAACTACAGTGAATGTGTATGATTTTTTTAAAAAATTATTATAGGGCCGGAGGGTTAGCTCAGTGGTTCCGGCGCCTGCCTCGCAAGCACAAGGACCTGAGTTCGATCCCCGGTAACCACATATAATGCTGGGCGTGGTGGCTCACGCCTGTCATCCCAGCACTCAGGAGGCAGGGACAGGAGGATTGCTGAGTTCGCGGCGGCTTGCCTGGGCACCATAGTGAGCTCAGGGCCAGCCTGAACTACAAAGCGAGACCCTGTCTCAAAAAAAAGCAAAAAAAAAAAAAAATTATTATAGTAAAAAACACATTGCCATTAATTCCCTTCAAAATCCTCCCCCTGATATATTTATCTCATCACTCTTGCCACTTTCTCCAGCAGTTCTGAAAGTCCTCTTTTGTGAGTGTCTCTAGTTGGGCTCTTGTGGCTGCCTTGATGTCCTGAATCAATTCTAAATGTTTCCCTTTCATGATCATTTTCACTTTGAAGAAGAGCCAAAAGGCATACGGTGCCAGGTCCTGTAAATAAGGCAGGTGAAGGCACACTGTAATGTTTTTATGAGCCTCTCTTTCTGTTAGATGGTATGGGACAGCAGCAGTCATCATTGGTTTCATGCAAAGACACTCATGAAAGTGGACTTCCAGAACTGTTTCTGAAAGTAGCCAGAACAATGGGATAAGTGTCTATGAAGCAAGGGGAAGTATTCTGAAGTGCATTGATGGTGATATGTCTATTTACTATCATAGTTTTTCTTTTATTTAAATATTCACTGTAAATCCTAATCAACTCTTGTATTGTTTCACTTTGATAACCATTGTCTGTTAGATTTGAGACATTTTCAACCCTTTGAAAACTATATTTTAAAACACCTTAAGTGTCCTATAAACTGATCTCTTATAAATTGGCCATCTAAATTTTAGGTACCTTTCATTCAAAATAATTAAAAAACCTTAATCTGAGTCTTCAATAAATGGCTTGACAGTACTTCACTTTTTAAGGTTTTTAGCAAACTCTACCTGTTGAAAATGAAGTCTGCAAAACACTAAAATATCTCTACAAAAGCAAAAAAAGAACTGACAAAATCAGTGACCATGTGGATGGCATACAAAATTTGATTTTTTTAAGTTCTCTAACTGTGCATTAGAGTATCCTTACTCATGAGAAGAGTATTTTCAAGAAGCCCAAATTAGAGACATTTATAGCTAAATGGGTGTACCACCTTGAGCCCATACTCATAAGTCAAATAAATAGGACACAGAGGTAAAACACCATATTGTTCTCCAGTATGAGAAACTGAAGGTGTAAATGAGGTCCACAATGTATGATAGGTGCTGTGAAATAGGGAGAAAGGGGGAACTGTTAACATTTTGTCATACTTGTTTAATGCTCCTATGTATGGTTGTGGGTATGTATTTTTCTAAACAATTTAAAAGTTGTAGATAGTATGTCATGACACATGACCCCTCATCACTTCAGCATGTATCTCTTAAGAATAAACATGTTTACTTACAAACCTACAACACCATTATTATCACACCTAAAATAACATTCTAATATCATATTTAGTGTACATTTGTATTTATTCAATAATGTCTTTTATAATTAAGTTTTCAAAAGATAGGATCCAATTGAGTGTGATTTATTTCAAGATGAACACTAAAATAACTGTTCAGATTTAGGTGTTTGACAGACAGGTCAAAATACAGACCTACAGTTCAAAAGGTGGTCCACAGTTAGGAAGGAAGGGTGTTAGGCCATGATGACCCTCCATTTAAGAGGGGAGAAAAAAGATGAGCAGCTATCCAAGGGAATATCAATGAGTTCAAGGAAAGAGAAAAGAGGCTACCAGCACCATATACTCCAAGTCGGATGAGGTGAATAAAGTTTGAGGAAAATCCATTGACTCAGAAAGCCAGGTTCCATGGAAAACAATTCTGCAACAGAGGAAGTTCAGATTATAGAGCTTGACACAAGTGAGATGTGGAGAAATGGAACTGCAACAATAGTTTTGTGCCTGGAAGTTTCAAGTTGAAAGGGAGTAAAACGGTCAAACGAAAAAGAAATCCTCAACTTTTCACCATGATGCCATTTCATTTTGCTCTCCCTCAACAACCACATTGTTCTGGAGATAATACTTTTAACTAGACAGTTGCCCAAATGGCGTTTCATACTAATAAGCCTCACCAGTTTTTCTTAATCTTGGTTAGTTGTGTATTTTCCAAAATCACAGACCGAGTTACCTTGAAGGGAAGGTTAGTAGACAACACAGTACATTTTGCCAAAAAGAAGGGACAACTGTTTCTCCAAGACATGAGGACATGAAGAGACAAAGAAATGTTGAGGCAGAGAAGACACATGTAGAAACAAATGTTGCTTTGTATAAGCAGCAGAGAAAAAGGATTTGAGAGAACACTTGGCAGAGGGCCTCAAGCAATGTCGTGCGATGACAGCAGGGATCGCAAGTGCACTTGGGAAACTTGAAATATGTGTAGAACTTGAGGTATATGGAGAACAGCTGTGGTGTCAGCTGTGAGAGTAGGACTCAGATCAGCAAGGTTGCTTGTTTCAATTTTACCTGTGTCCCTTAGCGCTGCCACACTCTGGGCATTCTGATGGACACTAGGCTACACACACACAGGATCCAGACTTCACCTCCTTTCTCATAAGAAACGCTGCCCATCTACCTTGGTTCTCACAGACACACACCCTTCTGCATCGCTTCCTTTCTTCTAAACCCCTCTTAGGCCCCCTTTCTTCTGAGGCTCCCTGTAGGCTTAAGTAGTGCCATGTGCCAGCCTTCTACCCTAGACTTCCTTCTCTTTTTGGGGGGGTGATCCCCTCTGCTGCTTCAAGAAGAAGCTTTCAGTTGCTGACTGACAAGCTTCTATATCCACATCTCTCCCAGGCCTAACTCATCTGTAATGAAGGGGAAAAATGGCTGCTTAAAATCAAAACAAGGAACTATGACCATTTTCTTCCTCCAGGTATCATTCTCATGAGTGGTGAAATAGCTCTCCGTCCCCTCCCCAAATGGAGAAATATACATCCACGGGCAGCAGAGTACATTAACAAATCTTTACCTACACAAATATGGCTTGAAGAAAGAAACTGCAAAGCAATTAATTGCATAATACAGTGGGCGGTTTTGTTTTATTTTTCTTTGCTTTTATTTGTTTGTTTCAGTTGCTAGGAGGCACTGAGAAAGGGCAAGGAAAGAGGGCAAAGCAATTCAGGGGGAAGCTGGAGCCCAGGTTGGCAGAATAGCCAAGGGCTCTTAAAAATAAGTGTAACCGTTATTCATTTATAAATTGTACTGCATTGCCACCACCCAAACTCCATTCATCTTCATACATTGTGAGTCAGGCCTGCCCCATCCACAATCACCTCGTGTAATTGGGTTTTGGGTTTTGTGAACATGAAGGAAAAGGAGCCCAGTTCAATGCTGGGATGATGGGGCACAGAACCAGAGTGAGGAGAGGACAATCAGCGGAGTTCAGCAGAGGCCAGAACTAAGGCCTACAGGCCCTGAGGAAAACCATGAATCACTCTCCCAAGAATCTGTGGAATCTTTGGGAAGGACGGGGAGCTCCCACTGCATGGAGGATGGGGTTTCGATTATTTCCATTTACATTGCAAAGGCAGCACCGCTCGGCAGGCCCTGGTCATACTCACATGCGATGGGCTTCAGGACAACCTCTCGGAGAGGTTGCCGGGGACAGCAGCCGCAGCCTGGCCATGTGTGGTCAGCTGTCTTGTTGCTGGGACCAAACTCATGACACTCATGACTTTGAGGAGGAAAGTGGCCAGTTTCACAGGTGTCACAATGTGGCCGGCTGGCTTCAGGGCAGGCAGAAGGCATGGCAGAAGGCAGGGCTGACCAACACAAGGCCAGAGGACAGTAGCAGAACGATGAAAAGGGACCAGACAGTCCCCAAGGTCACATCTCCATGACCCACCCAAAGGGCTAGGTGTCTCTGTCCAGTTAAACTGGCAATTACCATTCACTGTCCAAGGGACAACTGTCCTTGTGCTCTTACCCACCCGCCCCTAATGTCTCTCCACTGCCGTTTCCTGTACCTAGTGAATGGCAAGTGCCACCCAGTTGCCACATCATTCTCACAGCTCCCTGTCCTGTCAGGGCCTATCAATCGCTAAGGCTTGTTGTCTTTGTCTCCTAAGGACCAGCAAACTCTGCCTCCTTCCTTCAGTTCAGGCCCAGAATGCTCCCAGGAAAGATGGCACAGATCACAAGGCTTCGTTCTCAGGCCACACAACAGCCAAAGCAAGCTCTCCGGATTCCAGCTGCACCATGTCACTCACTGTCCTGCAGGGGCCACTCCTGGCTCTTCAGCAGAAATAAGGCTCCAGTTCCTGAGTTCTTCTGTGATCTTATTCCTGTTGGCCTTGCCCACCCCACACCGCCACAGCGCTCTCTTCCATCTGGACATTCTACCTCAGTCCTGCGAAAGGATTTTTATTTCCAGAACTAGTTTCCATACCCCCTCTCACTTCTTGGCTTTTGCACATCCTGTTTCCTCTATTCGGACTATTCTTCCCACTCAGTTCACATTCATCCTTAGCTAACTCCAAACCAGCATGCAAGTTTCGTCCTACACACCACTTTTTCCGTGTAGGTTTCCCTGATCATCACTCAACTGTGTGCAGTATCTGGCTCTCCTACAGATTTTCTTAACATCTGGTTCTTCTCCTGCCATATCTCATACTACAGAACACTACTCAATTGCTTGTTTGTCTGTCTCTCCCACCAGCTCTCTGTGACAGCAGAAATCGTATCTGGCCATCTCATTCACAGCTATATATCCCTACCTGCTAGCACAAAGCCAGGCTCATAAAAGCTATTAAAGTAACGAACTAACTAAATAAATAACATGCATGAAACGTTCTGCAGTTTATCAAGTATCTTATCTCATTTTAACTTCATCGCCTTTTGAGAAACATACTATGACCTTGAAGCAAAGCTGCATTATTTTCATATTTAAGTTTAACATGGACTCTACTTGGGAATTTTAATTTGGCTAAGAACTATATAAAACATTAACAAATCAGACTTTTAGACACTTTTAGAAGAAACTCAACATATAAATCTTTCAAAAACAGCATCATAATGACTGCTAACAAAGCATCCCAGGAAAGGTCACCCTGTCAGTTGTCCTTTAATGAATATAGGACATTCTGCTGTGCATAGCAGAATATTTTTGCATTCATAAATGTTGTGCTAAAGTTCCAGAAAACATTTAATACTCTTAAGTGGATTAAATATGCCTGCTATGATCTGATTTATACAGCAAATATGCCAAGCAAAACCTTTCTCCACAAAGAGATCAAATTGTAAACTTTACTTGAACTCTGATAAAATTATCATAAATTCCGAACTAGTGGATCCTGAATTAAGAACAATTTGCTTTAAGCTCTTCTCATGGAAGTGTCAGCCAATCCTTGTCCACATTTTAAATGTTTGCAACATGTCCTAAAATCACAGTGTTTAATGTAACACTCAGACTTGACACATATGGCAGAGAATTTCAAATGTAGTAAGTATAAGTGAAAAATGTAAAACCATTTAAAATAATTTAAATATAAAAACTGAAGCAGTATGATTTTAAACTGATTGTATGTTAAAATGAAGATATCTTAGTAGGTTAACTGAAATGTTATAATTATTTTGTCTATTTTTACTTTTTGATGTAGCTTTAAAAAATTTTTTAAATTGCATATGATTCCCATTGTATTTCCACTAGTCTATCCCAGCTGCAAAACCTCATCTGAAACCTTTGCACTAAAATATGACCTAATGTTCAACTCAGATAAGAAAAAGGATTTACAATTTATGTAAGATGCTAATTGCAATTTTATAATGCTGAATTTCTTATCTCTGATACTAAGTTAGACTCTTTGTCCTAGAGGATTTCTTAACATCTCCAAAATGTTAAATGCCTTCCCAATCCATAATAATGCCCCGTTATAACCTGTGTTCTAGAAGAGGGTAATTGAACGTTTACCAAATTATATTACTACATCACTTAGCCATATGTCTCATTTTTTCAAAGGAACAGAAATTGCCTTACTTTTGCACTTGCTTGGGGTTTTTATTTCTCAGTTTGCACGTCTCATAATGAAACGACACCTAGAACTTCAGTGTATGGAATGATATAATTTAGGGACACTGCTCTGGTTAAAATGGAGGCGTAGGGGCCGGAGGGTTAGCTCAGTGGTTCTGGCGCCTGCCTCGCAAGCACAAGGACCTGAGTTCGATCCCCGGTAACCACATACAATGCTGGGCGTGGAGACACGCCCATCAACAATCAACGCCGCATACCACAATGTCGGATGTGGTGGCTCACGCCTGTCATCCCAGCACTCAGGAGGCAGGGACAGGAAGATTGCTGAGTTCACGGCGGCTTACCTGGGCACCATAGTGAGCTCAGGGCCAGCCTGAACTACAAAGTGAGACCCTGTCTCCAAAAAGCAAAAAAAAATAAAAATAAAAAAAAGGAGGCATAGAGTCCAAGGCTCTCATCACTGCTGGGCAATTGAGCAACTGTGACCACACACACAATTCTTGGCAGCCCCTGGCACCTCTTCACAGGCCTCAGAGCCTGCAGTAACACACAGTATGAACAACACTACTCTAGAACATGGCTTAGGATGACAGGGAAGGAAATGCAAAGAGCCCCTCTGAACTTGAGGCATGACAACATCCCAATGCCTACCTTCCTCACCTTCTGACTCTCATTACTCTCTGGGATATACAACTCTAATACACTTGTTTCCCAGTGCACAGAGAACCCATGCAGGAAAGTAAAAATGGGTTCAGAAGAATCCGGGGTGGGGAGTGCAGGGGGCACTGTGGAGGCAATGAGAAGAGGGAGAGGCTGTTGCAACCAACAGAAACACTGCTAGTTCTAAGAAACAAAATCAAGGCAAAAGCTTTTCAAGCAGGTTTCAGAATTCAGAAAAGACAGTCTGAGACCACACCTGGATAGTTCCTGAGGAGAGCATTGTGTCAGGAGACAATAAAAGCTCTGATGTTCATAGTCCCCCTAAAGCTGTGAGGCAAGAACCGGTGTAGATTATTCTGTTCATCGTAAAATAGAGAGGAGTAGCATACAGTTTATCTAAGCAATGTAGCCACAACATGAGCTAGAAATAAGACAAGCTTTGGTACTTCAAAGGTAGTGTCCAGCAGCCTAAATAACTCACATACATGAAATAGCTCATTTCTTGCAAGAGTTTGACAAATAGGTGTTACAATAAAGGAAAGAAGCCCTCATGAATTCCCACATATTACTAGCATGTACCTCCAAACAAGCCATGTGTGTTTGAAAGTACTGCGCACTTATGGATCATAAACATGGAAAAGGAACAGAAGGCTGGCTGTTGTAATCCATCCATCCTGTGCAGCTATAAACTGAGTCAGTGCTCTGACAAGTGTTTCCTGATTTGAAGCAGCTGTCTGGGAGCTGAGTCCAGATCACTGCATTCCCTGTGAGCTTACATAACACAGAAGACTCTCTGCAAGGCTGGTAACATGGGAAGGAAATGGATAGAGGCATTAGCAGGAGCCTAAGGAGAACATCTGAGAAGGGAAACGAGCACATGGAGAGGTCAGTGGCGGCTCCCTTGTTTGGAGAAATCTTCAACCCTGAAGCCCGCAAGACCACTCAGCTCTTGGCATAAAAATTTTACTCAAGAGGCCAGGTAACCATCACGGGGTTGACTTTTCTTTCCCACCAAGAATATGGTGAACATATAGGTGATGTTATGCAACCTTCGGTATAACTCCAGTTAGATGTGATCGCTAAGAGATCACAGTATTCTTTTTCAACACAGTTATCACTCAAAGCCTCTTAAGCAACATGATATAAATAGGAAAGACTGCATCAGTAGAAAGATGGCACATAATGAGCCAGGTTGGCTCATCTCCTTAATAATGCTGCTATTCTTTTGGTTGTGAATATTATTCCAGCTTAAGAAAAGTATAAATGATGTGACCACGGTGATAGCAATAATTTTCCTTCTCCTGTACAGTTGGACAGCTGTATATAATACCCTTAAGGAATATGCTCAAGGTTCAAACTGAACCATTCCTAACACCAGACAAGGAGACTGGTTTGTGTACAAGCCAGCTTCCCATACAACCTAAAAACATCAAGTGCTTCCACACAGTCACCTCCGAGTGTCTACCATTAACATCCTAGGACAAGGCCCAAAGAAACCCTCACAACTAGCTTTAGACACAGCCATGGTGCCCTTTTGCTCACGTGTCCCATCGTCTCACTGACATACTTTTAGTCATTAACATAGCCATTACTACATGTCATTGGCTTGAGGTATCAAGAACAGAATATACTTTGTTACTGGTGCAAGAGCATTAGTAGATGTCTAGATGTGGCTGATAGTAGGGTAACTTTTAATGGACTGTCCAGTTGTTCTAATATGAATAATTTTATGAAAAGATTAAGAGCACCTCATTTCACGATGTGTATCACATTCCCCTTCCATGGAAGCCCCTTTGTTCAGTTCATTTGGGGGCAGACTTAATTCCTTTATGACTCCCATATCAGTCATTAATTCAGTGTGGACAAGAATGAACTGCTAGAAATAAGTTGTGCTTCCATTCTCAGTCCATTCCCATAATGGTCATCAAGAACCACTCCCATCCAGAGACCTTGTTTGCTATTTATGTATTTCAACTCTTCACTCCCCTCCCAGACTGAGTGATTTCACTTGTATGATACCAAAGTATAAGAAACAGTGGAATTTCATTAAAATCCTCACACAATACCAGCTAACATGAACACTTACTGCCAATTACAAGTTTATATTAGTGACAACAAATTAGAAAGATCCTTCTTTAGTCTTCCCCAAACTGAGCTGCAATATTAATTTCCTGAGCACTTCATGATCCTCAAAGGAATCAGTCCCAGCTGTAAAAATTCATCTGAAATCACATAGATATGCAAATACCAGATCTTTTCTTTGATATAAGTACCTGTAGAGGTAAAGGAGCTCTAGAATGTATGATGGTTTTTGTAGAATGGGAAATATCCAAAAGGAATTTGGTGTGGGAACATAATGAGGGGAAGCAATAAATATGATTTGGAAAAAATAAGAGTATGTATATAGGGAGTGGGGAGCAGGTGGGTGGGCAGGGATGTGGGTAAAAATGAGAATTGACCTGTGTCACATATTGGTACAAATTCCCCGATGTTTTGTGTGATTGTGAGCTGTGTATATAATGTACCAATAAAGCTTGCTGAATAATGCAAAAAAAATTCATCTGAAATCTTCAAGTTTCCTGCAGACTGATGTGTGCTGTTACTGTGATTGTTCTTCAATTTCAAAAATATCATTATCTGTATATTTTCTTATACATAAATATCCTGCACATAGCAGATGTATACAATATAGTTAGCATTAATCAACTAGTCAATGGAAATTCCATGCTGAAATTAGTAAGCCCCAAGAATGGGATTATTTGAGGTGACTTAACTCTTTCATTAAACTAAATTCCATGTCATAAATTATCAATGCAAAGTCCACTGATTATTATTCATACATGTTTAAAAGCTTTACAGTTTACAAAATCTAGTCCCATTCTACAGAAGAAGAGATGAAGGCACAGAAAAATCATGCTATAATTTATCCATTTGCTAACTTTTTAATATCTTTTGTTCTTGAAGCAATGTTCTCTGCTGTCAGTAACTCAATAATTCACAGCATGAAATGGCATCTTCTGCTTTTAGATACTTTATTCCGCTTAGCTAGAAGGAAAAGGGAAGAGGTTTCCAGTCTCTCATCCCACCATACTCAATTAACAAGCCCTGTTGGAATAAAGCTCTTTTCATGACACTATCAACATTTTTAAAAATAACAAAGACAAAAGCCAAGTTGTACATTGATACAAATCGTGCAAAACAGCACAGTGGCAGTGTTGCTACTGTGTTGCAATGCTATATATTCTCACACAGGGAAGCTAGTTTCTTCTGTAGGTTTTATCTACTCCAAAACTGTCTAAGATACACATGACTCATCCTCAACAGAAATATGATACACTGGCAAGTCTTCCCAGCACCTCTCAGAGACAATCCCTCCTTTCTCTTCAGGTACCCTATGTGTCCTGCTCCAAATCCTCCCCCTCTTACGAAGGAACAGAAATTGACGCAAGTCTTGTTAGGGGGGATGGAGACACTTTGGAAAGGCATTTCTGTCCATTAACTTATAAAAAGCTATTCCTCAAGTCTGAGTGTAAGTTAGAGCCCAAGGCGCACTGGCCAGCATTTGCTACCTAAAAATGTTAAGGATATTTATATCTCTGCACAAAAGGTCAAGGGACAGTTAAACAAAACTTAACGAATCAACTATTTTCTTTTGTCCAATCTGTGCATTCTTGGATGCTTCACTGTCCCAGATATTGCATATGGTATGTACCTTGGAGACCAAAATATATCCACAAGAATTTTAATAGGAAGTGGTTCACAGCAAAGATAAAAAATTTAGAACCAGAAATGATCTTAAGGATATTCTACAGCAATGTATTCTTTGGAGTTGAGAGCTATGAGACATACCCAGGCATGACCTGTGAAGCAACAGAAACCAAGACACTGCTCAAAGAAGAGAAGCTTGCTCTTTTACCCTACCTACTCTGACTTCTCTCTTGAGTCATAGTTTATTTGAGGCTTGGCCACTGGTCAGCTAGATTCTAGAGACTGCTATAGATCTATCCTAAAGACAGAGCAGGAAGCCAGGCCTTGACCTAAACAACCATTAATAAATTACAGACTCTAGCCTTGCCATCTGCTCAGAGACCAAGAGCTATGAAAGTCAGTGGTATCTGCTCACATAGACAGAAAGACATCATCATATTCTTTCTTATGAAATGTTGGAGTTTTGTCCTCCTTAGAAAGTAGGATGCAACCAATTACTTATTTCTAATTTTTTTACCAAGAGTATTTCTCAACCATCTCTTTAGCCCTTTCTTCTACAATGCTACTAAAATCACATTTGCTTACTAGTACACTATATTTTACTTTACAGTAAATTTTCCTTTATGTCTATCCTGAAAAATCTACCTTTTCTAATATCTTCAAGACTATTTCTGTGTCTTCTTTGGGATTTTGCTTTGCTTGGAAAAACTAACATTTTATCATTAAGAAAGAAAATGGAACATATAGTGAAGCAAAAGTAAAAATAATCCAAAATCCCATCACCTCTGAAATGACCACAGCTAAAATTTGTTAGATATTTTAGGACAAGTTGGGTCACAGCCAGTTAACAATGGCCAGTCATTGATTAGATCAGTGTATCCTATACTATTTTTTTAAAAAGACAATTTATCATCTTTCTTAACATCAACACCACTAACCTTTTATCTACTTCCAAGACCTTTGCACTAGCTATCTCTGGCCTAGGATGCTTCTCTCTGACCTTTCCATACTACTTTCACACTTGTCATTCCAGCTTGACTAACCTCTGCACATCAGAACCTAGTCACTTTCAGTCCTATCATTCTCTTTTATTTTAACATAACATTTACAACTACCTCATATTTTCTGATTATGTCTCTAGGCTTCCGTTATCCGTCATCTTAAGTAAAATTAAAAAAGAGACCATGTTTATGGTGTTCACCATTAAGATTTCCTGGCACACAACATTGTACCGAGCACATATTCAATGGTGTGCAGTGACTGAAAGAATAAATCAGTCATAAACAATATGCACTGAGTAGAAGCATTGCACAGAAAGGCTCATGCTGTCTGTAGCAAACACAACATAGGATCCTGTGAGGCCAATCTTCAGGGTTTAAGCCTACAGTATCAGTGTCATCAGTACAGAAACAGTCATCACTTCCATCTTTAACTCTTCAGAGCAGTGGAAACAGTATGAAGTCATTGGCTACTACACAGTGTAGACAACTAGAATAAGTATAAATGATAAGGTTGGCCTTTTATAGTACTTCTATATTCAACTGGGATACAGTGGACTCACATACACCCATTCACTTCAGATGAGTATTTTTTGTCAAAATTAGTTATTTCTACAACATTCAGTAAAGATACTGAGTTTGGTTTTAATCATGTAGAAAGTAAACTCAAGAGCTATCTTTCAAAGAAAAATATTTGCATCATGGTGATAGGGATTATGCCTAATCTATCTTTCACAAAGCAAATGGTAATAATAATAAGCAATAACTAGTGTATACATACTATAGCCAAGAATTCTATCATCTAAGTAACCACAGGTAAATTGCTTCACCCTCTGTAAGACTTAGTTCAATCATCTATAAAATAGAATATAATGACACTCATCTCCCAAATGAGTTGAAAAGATATAATAACATCTATATCACTCAGAATGGCACCTACTACATAACAGCATTCAGTGAATGGTACCTAGTATGACTCTCCATACAGAAAAAAAAAGAATGATTTGACTTTACAAAATTGAAATTATTATTGAGTATTTAGAATGAAAGAGTTAGGAACCATCTAAAGCATAGGAACAAATAAATTGTCATGCCACTTGACAGATTTCTCAAGGCCTTCATATCTAGGCTCAAGGGGTAACATGAATCCACAAATAAGTAGAATCCAAGGAAGAGTGTATTCAAGCATGCTACAAAGTGAAGTTGTATCCATTAGGATTATTCTAACCAAAAGGAACAAAATTCAACCCAGCCACTTTAATGTAGGGGTGATATATTGACTCATAGATTAAAAGAAGCACATGAACTACCTTTAGGGATTTGAATTGAAAAATCCCTCCTCCATCTCAGACAGTGATCACCTATTTTTTAATTGATTTTATTGGTATATTTAGACA
Source organism: Thryonomys swinderianus (assembly GCA_004025085.1). Classification (NCBI taxonomy): domain Eukaryota; kingdom Metazoa; phylum Chordata; class Mammalia; order Rodentia; family Thryonomyidae; genus Thryonomys; species Thryonomys swinderianus. Next base: position 15,102 of record PVIC010011323.1, read on the forward strand.
TACAACATGATCACATTTAACATTGAGAACTTGTACCTACCTGTACATGACACATCTTGATTCTCATTTTCCCCTTTCCCCTGCCCTCCTTACAACCCTCACCCCTACATACATAAGCTTTGTTTCCTTTGTTTTTTACTATCAAGTTTTTTCTTTCCCTTTCTTTACTTTCCCCTACTCACCCTTTCCCTTTCCTTTTGCCTACTTTAGGGATTAATTTCCCCTTCTTATAGGAGACGTTTACAATTAGTCACCAGGAGCTAACCCAGCCCATCTATGAACCAACTAATATGGACTAAGGATGGGGTATTTTGATTGGCTGAACTTGGATTGCGAAACTAACATGAAATGCAACAAGGGGAAACATATGCAAAGAGAAGTAGATGCAGGCTGCTGAAGAGCTATAAAGAAAAGGTTTCTGCTAAAAAGGTGACCTGATAATGCTAGTCCTATTATACCATACTAAGTACTTCTGTATTATTAATATAAAAACACTTTTATCATTATGTGATTGGGGGAATTCTTAACACCCAAACAAGTGATTTTTTTCTTGCTTTTTAAATTTTTGTTAATCTTAGAGAAGCTAAAGAGGCAGCTATGTATTAGCTTTGCCATTGCTGAAACCCAGTACTCAAAATCTACAACTTAAAGGAGAACAGGGTTAGTTTGGTCCATGGTTTCAAGGGATTCCATCCTTGGTCACCTGGGCCCAACATAAACATATCATGGCAGCAGGGTGTGGTGGAACAAAGCTGCTCATCTTTTGGGGACCTGGAAGCAGAGTATAGGAACAATGCCAGAGAGGAAAAGGCCAGGAATGAGATACCCAGGAAGCAAATATAGCCATAAAAAATCCAAACTTTATCAGATTATTGATTAAGAAATCCTGTGTAGGGCCACAGATTTAGCTCAGTCATTCCAGCGCCTGCCTCGCAAGCGCAAGGCCCTGAGTTCGATCCCAGTAACCACTTACAATGTTGGGCATGGTGACTCACGCCCACCAGCAATCAATACCACATACCACAGTGCCTGGTGTGGTGGCTCACACCTGTAATCCCAGCACTCGGGAAGCAGAGGCAGGAGGATTGCTAAATTCGAGGCTTGCCTGGGCTACATAGTGAGCTCAGGGCCAGCCTGGACTACAAAGCAAGACCCTGTCTCAAAAAAAAAAAAAAAAAATCCTGTGTAGTCAATTGATCTAGTGAAAGGTAGAAATAACTTAAGATTTTCTTAGAAATAAAGCTCTCTAACCAAACTCAGAAGAATCAATTAATTCTTTCAATCACAATCATAAGCCAATCAACTAAACCTTAATACTACAGATGAAAAGATTTTATGGCTGTGAAGTGAGAAAATCTTTACAAATCTATGATAGGAAAAGGTCCTATCACTCTAGAGGCGTTGGTGGCATTCAGTGGCCATCAATTGTGTTGTAAAAGAGACTGATAAAAGCAACCATAAAGACAATATAAAGCAAGCATTCTTCCCTGGCAGTCAATACTTGCATAAGGCAGATACTGCCATTTGACTTCCTAATATCCATTCTCTCTTTGCCTTTAAGAAAATGCTCAGCATAACTGGTCATTTGAGAGATGCAGATGAATACAACACTGAGATTTTATCTCACTCCACAAAGAATGGCTGCTATCTCACAATTAACCAGCAACAAATGCTGAGGAGGCTGTGGGGAGAAAGGAACCCCTCTCCACTGTTGGTGGAAATGTAGACTGGCGCAACCACTGTGGAGATCATTGTGGAGATCCCTCAAAAACTAGGATTAGAGATTCTATTTGACCCTGCTATTCCCCTGCTAGGAATATACATGGAAGAATTAAAAGAATCATATCATAGCAACAGATGTGCACCCATGTTCATAGCAGCTCAGTTTGTGGTAGCTAAATCTTGGAAACAATCCAAATGCTCATCAGCTGGAGACTGGATAAAGGTGTGTTTTTTTAAAATAAAATGGAGTATTACTCTTCCGTAAGAATGATATACTTGAGTCATTTATATTCAAATGGACATTCCTTCAGGACATACTCATAAGTGAAATAAATAGGTCACAGATGTGTATATACTGCATCTTCTGGTATGAGAAACTAAAGATGTAAATGAGTTCTAGAACGTATGATGGATATTGTGTATGATGGATATTTCTAAGGGAAAGGAGTTGGGGTAAGGAACAAGGGGAAAGACAAGGTGATGGTAAAAAAAAAAGAAACAAAGCTTGTGTATATAGGGGGTGGGAGAGTTGTACAGTGGGCAAAGGACTGGGAAAAATGAGAATTAAATCATGTCATGCATTGGTACAAATTCTCAATGTTGACTGTGATCATAATGTGTATATAAAATGTACCAATAAGGGCCGGAGGGTTAGCTCAGTGGTTCCAGCGCCTGCCTCGCAAGCGCAAGGTCCTGAGTTCGATCCCCAGTAACCACATACAATGTTGGGCGTGGAGACTCACGCCCACCAACAATCAATACCGCATACCACAGTGCTGGGCGTGGTGGCTCATGCCTGTAATCCCAGCACTCGGGAGGCAGAGACAGGAGGACTGCTGAGTTCCAGGCTTGCCTGGGCTATATAGTGAGCTCAGGGCCAGCCTGAACTACAAAGTGATACCCTGTCTCAAAAAAAAAAAAAATGTACCAATAAAATCAATTTTTTTTAAAAAGGGACTGAACTGTTATCCCAGCATTCAGGAGGCAGAGGCAGGAGGATTGCTGAGTTCAAGGCTTACCTGGGCTACATAGTGATCTCAGGGCCAGCCTGAACTACAAAGTGAGACCCTACCTCAAAAAAAAAAAAAGAAAAAAAGAAGAAAGAGAGAGAGAGAGAGAGAGACTGAAGTCTTCAGCTCAATGTAATGGCATTTTGCACCTTGGAATGGTCATGGGACTAAATCTAATATAGTACTTCCAGGATAGATGGAGGTGATCTCCTTCGCTTTTTCTCTTTTCTGCTGCACTGAATGTGGTTGCAGTTGAGCCACTGTGATATCTGAGGGGATCTTAGAAATGTAATCCAAGCATAGCTGAGCAATATGATGAAAAGATTTTGTGTCTCTGAGACTAGGGAAATGCTCCTAGCCCTGAACTTTTCTCTCCAGACTAAAATACATGTACATTTTAAAGCAGTAATCTTGGTATTTGTAACCGACAGACAAACCTAATTCTAACTGATATAAAAGGTGACCTTAATCAGACATTTTATTTCATTTCAATAAGAATACTAATGGACTTTTCTCTGTGAATAACATTTCATAGCATCCTGAAAACAGAAGACAAATTCTTACTCGTTTTGGAAACATTAGACATTTTTTGTAAGCTTAACATTGCTGTTACTTGAATGATGGACCTAACACATATATTTTTATGAAGAAATGTTTTCATTTTTCCTTTAATCATGTTTAAATTCAAATATAAATATAAAATGAATATAATATCATCCTTATGTGAGCTCTTTACAGATTAATTGTGTAACTGAACAGTTTACCACCACTTTGGTGAGTCAGCTCTGAACAGAAAGCTCTTAGAGGTGAATTAATCTAATCATTCTATCAGTGCTTATACATTTTATGTTAATGGTGGAAGGAAGGCTCTTCCATGGAAGTATTATGTTCTTATTTTTAATATGCTGATAATCCTCCCAAAGAGATGTGAGAATTTGCACCAATGACAATAGATGAACAAAAATGGTGCAGTTTGAGGGCTTTTGAATTATTTAAAAAGTGATACTGCTGAGACTGTAATCAATTTGAATCCAGAAAAGTTACCTTTTCTCTCTCCATAGAGAACAAAAATGTTCAGAACAATATAAGTGAAGGACATAGTCTTTCTACAGTGTAAACAGATTTAACTGTCTACACTAGATAGTAAAATTGATAAATCAATGATTTGATGAAATTTTATAAATCTTTTAGTATATCAGTGATGTCGTTCATTCACACATTCAGTACTCCATGGTTGCATATAGCCCAAACCGGATGTTAGGAGTTAAGGAAATATGAATAAGTAAATGGGAAAAGGGGCAAACAATCAAGTATAGCTATCAAAGAATATACACAGGGAGCCAGAGATTTAGCTCAGTGGTTCCTGCACCTGCCTAGCAAGCACAAGGTCCCTGGTTCAATCCCAGTAACCATAAACAACAATACTGGGTATGGTGACTCACACCCACCAGCAATCAGTACCATGCACCACAGTGCCGGGTGTAGTGGCTCTCACCTGTGATCCCAGCACTCAGGAGGCAGAAACAGGAGGACTGCTGAGTTCAACACTTGCCTGAGCTACATAGTGAGCTCAGGTCCAGCTGAACTACAAAGTGAGACCCTGTCTCGAAAAGAAAAGAAAAAAGCCATAAATCAGGAGATATTCCTCTTTATTCATTCACCCTACACTCAATCACTCAAAAATTATTGAATACTTGCTATGTACCTGTCTAAGGAGTATGGTTATGAACGCAAACAAAGCTCAAATTGCCCAACAAAATATTTAATTGAATATAAGGCTGACATTCACCTAGAGTAGCTAAAATATTATACTAGCTAAAATATTATACCAATATGAAGAGAATTTATTTTAAATAGTGTCAAGATGGTGTATATATATATATATATAGCAAAAAAGGAGCTCAGATTGAAATCAGTACAGTCAGAAATGTATTTATAGCTGTCAACAGAGTAATTTCTTCCATGGTTTCCAAGTTCCCTCTCTAAGAGTAAATGCATACCTAAGGGCCACTGTCTGAAGCATACTGTCTCCTGCAGAGCTGGCCCTAACTTAGAATTTATGCAGTTGGATTGATTTGGGCAAGTCTCATTGCCACACGGTATCTCAGAAAGTTTAACTTATCTCAGACATATCATGGCAACAACAGGAAAAAATGAAGTCCATGTACACAGATTTGTAGAGACCAAATCTCTTGTCAGGGGCAAACTTGACCTCCAGGAGCAGTTCTCTATCTCAGATTACTGGCCCTACCTTCACGGCAACTTTCTTTCTCTTCTGCCAAACCAGAAATAGATAGATGCTCTTATCTGCTTTTACTGCCAATTGACTTTGTTCAGGAAGCAGTTTCTGACTTCCCTGTATTTTTTATATGTAGAACATGGACTATTAACTCTCTTTAGTCATTTTCTCTTGAGTACTTTGGAGAGTGACAGTTGTTTCTGTATCCCCGGTCCTTGACAATAGGGATTTTTTTCATGATGTAGAATCTAAAAATAATAAGTTTTTACAGTAAAGATATATATAAAACAGTAGCTGATTTGTCCATAGCTCTTTTCCAAGCCACAGATGTGTAGAAATCCTGCAGACGACATGACCAAGTTGGAAGAGAGCAAAGTATATAAGAACAATCAGATTCAGCCACTTTTCTCCACCATATTGATACTTGTCCTCAAAATGACCCCATTTTAATTTCAAATATGATTACCAGAAAGACAAGCATAATCTTTTTTCTTAATTGAAAATTCTTTGTGATAATTGTACATTCATATGCAGTTCTAAGAAATAATGCAGAGGGTCCACAAATGGCACCATCTTGCAAATTATAGTACAGTATCACACTACAATATGGACATTGTATCAGTGTCACCCATACTACTCAGATCTCTCATCTTACTTGTACTCCGGTGTGTGTGTGTATACATGAAACATTATACAATCACCCAACCTGCGTAGGACTATGCATCCAGCACAGCCAGCAATGTTCAAAATGGCAGAGCATTGTAAAATGGAGAACATTTAGGGGGAGAGCGTGATTAGGGAGTCTCAGATTTATAAGGGCAAAAAGAGATTTTTCTAGAGTTTCTCATCAAATGGCAGATAAAGAGTGCTCCTCACCCATTATTTTATTGTAGCAGGTTCATCTTGTTGCAATGTGTCCCAGTGGGACACACTGGGACAGACCAATTCCCTGTGGGAAGAACAATTTGCATCTGCCCATCACTGGTGACAATGGAAGAAGTGGAAGAAATGCCATAAGCTAAAGTGTGCCCTAACCCCCGGTGTTCATATATGCAAGCCCTACACTAAAGTACCTCAGAATGAGACTATGTGGCGATAAGGTCTTTAGAGAGGCAACTCAGTTAAAATGAGGCCATTGGAGTCAGCCTTAACCCAATCTGAAAGGTATTCTCATGAGATGAGGAAAACACCAACAGTGTGCTCTCAGAAGGGAAAGCTCGGTAAGCCAAGGAGAAAGGCCTCAGGAGAAATGAGCCCTGCAGACACCTTCCTCTTGGACATCTAGCTTCCAGTGATAAAGAAAGTGCTGCTGTTTAAGCCATACAGAGGCTATGTTATAGCAGCCCTAGAAAATTAATACAAGGAGCTACTGCTCTCTTTTATGGAGGTTACTGGCACTTCTGCTGTTATTTAGTATTAGATTAGGGGCTGATCAATGTTGGGTGTGAATTTTGTCTTCCACTGTTAGACAGAGAAGTCTCAAGCCACTTTTTTTTTTTTACTTCTTATTCATTTTCCCATTTTTTAAAATTTCCATTGCATTTTTGTCTCATTTTTTTTCCCCTATGGACTATAGTTACACTTAACAAGGAAATCCAGAAAGAACGAAGTCTGTCATCTTGTCCAGACTGAAGTCTAAATACAGTCATTTACTTCTCAAAGAAACACGGTTACAGAAAAATAAAGGCAAAAAGTGCTCCTAGTGCCTTGTTGCCCACACAGGGACAGCTTCCAATCATAAACAGCCCCATCACACAGCTAACCCAGTCACTTCGGACCATGTCACCATGAATCCACCTATCCCCTCGCGACTTGCTCCCTTATTTCCTCCCATCCTCTATAAAGCACAATGAAGAGAAGCTTCCTCCCTCGACCAAGAGTCGGTGTGTTGATTCTTGCGTCCCCGCTCACCCTCCCACCAGCGCGACTCCACTGGACAAAACAACAAAGACCACAACAAAGACAACAGGTGCCCAGCGTGGGGCACACTGCTGCGGCCGTGTCCCCGCTCCCGGGTGAGTACTCCGCCCGCTGCAGCCCGCGGCCTCAGACGCCCCGGCCGGTGACGGGCCCTGGCCGCTGCTTCCGTTGCGGAGCCCTCCTTTCGGTGCCGCTGGACCCCGTCCGTCTGGTCCACCTTCTCCTCAGACCCGTTAGGACCCCCGGCCAGTGACTGGCCCCTGGCTCCCTTGTTTTGCGGAGCCCTCCTACAGCCCTCCCCTGCCGCTATTTTTCTTCTTTTCCTCTACTTGTTTCTCCCGTCCTTGACGTGTTTTAGCCCCGCCCCCCGCGACTCCCCCACAGACCTTCGTGCTCTTGTCGCCTTTTCTCTCCTCTTCGGTCTCTGTGCTCTTCTCATCTATTCCCGCTAGGGCCCTCTCACACGTACTGTTGGCACTGGATAAACGTACTGTTTGGCACTGAATCGCCTCAAAATGGCACCAAGCCACCTCAGCCGCCCCACCTCGGCCACCCTCCCCCGCCCTCGGCATCTCTTCCGGCTTCTTCTCCGGATGTTCCGCCCACATGTGCCACCCGCAAACCTCCACTGTACACTCCCCTTCCCTCTCCCTGCCCCACGCCGGAAGGTGACTCTAATGATGAGCCTCCCCCGAATCTTTGCACCGCTTGCAACCCCCATGCAATGCTGGCCCTGTCGCGCCCCATTAACAACCCTTACCCCCACTTGCCATGCGAAGCCTTCCCTGTCCACACCCACCAGGAGGTCAGGCACATCGGGCACCCTCCATCCCTAAGGTATGGAAAGACCTTCACGTGGCAGTCGCAGATCACGGCCCTCAAAGCCCCCTGGCCCTACAACTGCTTGATAATTTTGCACAAGGGGTCATCTGCTTAAAGACTGGCTAGACCTTGCACGTGCTTGTTTATAACTTGGAGATTTCCTGGTCTTTAAGGCCATATTCTTTGATGAGTGTGAACAGGGAGCCTGCATTAACATGGCCACGGAGCGCCCTGTTCCAATAACAGCGGACCAGCCCAAAGGTGTCAGCCCACGTGTTCAAGTTGCTGTTCAGGCTGCATTTAACCAACCTCATTTCGAAACCCTATTTCAACTAGGTTCGCGATTGTGCCCTCTGAGCCTCGCAAAAAAATCCCCTTACAGGACTGGAGATTTAGCTCAGTGGTTCCGGCGCCTGCCTCGCAAGCACTAAGTCCTGAGTTTGATCCTGGTAACCACATACAATGCCGGGGGTG
>PVIC010011323.1:23388-41682 GCA_004025085.1 Thryonomys swinderianus
TACAAAGCGAGACTCTGTCTCAAAAAAAAAAAAGGGGGGGGGCGGAGGGTTAGCTCAGTGGTTCCGGCGCCCGCCTCGCAAGCGCAAGGTCCTGAGTTCGATCCCCGGTAACCACATACCATGCTGGGCGTGGAGACACGCCTACCAACAATCAACACCGCATACCACAATGCCGGACGTGGTGGCTCACGCCTGTCATCCCAGCACTCGGGAGGCAGGGACAGGAGGATTGCTGAGTTCGCGGCGGCGTGCCTGGGCACCATAGTGAGCTCAGGGCCAGCCTGAACTACAAAGCGAGACCCTGTCTCAAAAACAAAACAAACAAAAAAATCCCCTCACTCCGTGGCTTAGTCCCTCTGTCTAACCTTGTCCAAAAGGCTTTTGGAGAGCTTTCCTGACATCCTCATGTGCTGTCCCCAGGAGGCTACCTTCCACCAAAGCTTTTCTGTCCTGTTTTAGGGACTCCAAAGACATGGATTCCAAATAAATAAAGCCTGAATACAGCCACCCTTACAATTTCTGGGAGTTCAAATAGACTTAACCACCACCTCTTGCCAGGTCCCCAAGATCTCGATTCCCCAACAACTTTCTTTGTGTCAGCTCCACAGATTCTAAGTTAAATTAACTGGGCTCATCTCTGGCTACCTATTCCTACCTCTCATTTAGAACCTCTTTTTAATTGCTCTGTGGCAATACTGACCCCTCATCACCCCACACTCACTTCAGCAGCAAGAGAAACTTTAAAAGACATAAATCAAGTGCCACAGGCTATGCTCCTTTATAGCTATGACCCCACTAAGCCTCTGACGGCCCTCCTAATCCTTTCCCTTTGCGTGCCCCTGGCTTGCTTATGGCAGTCTCAAGGCCCTATCGAGTAGCTCCACTGGGTCCTTGGATCTTGTACAAGGCATGTTAACCCATCAACATGCCTCCTTGTGACTTTCATTTTAAAGGCCAGGAGTTAATCCCTACAGGCTTTTGATAAAAATATTGACATCATATGTCTCCCAACTACTATCAGAGATTTTGAGGCTCTTCTAATGTTAGGGTACTCTCTTGCCTGGGCCCTTCAAGAGTACGCTGCACAAATTTCACACCACCTGCCAAACCATCTGATAATCAAACTGCTTCAACCATTGGATTGGGTTTTCACCATCCCCATTCCCAAACATCCCATTCCTCATGCACTCACAGTCTTCACAGGTGGCAGTCCACTGCGATAGGGCTACTTTGGTTGTTACCCAAGCAAAAATCTCTGGCCACTTACCCCCCTCTTAGAAAAATAAGAGTCTAAACAAGGCTCAGCACAAGTCAAAGAATTGGCAGCCATCATCCTTGTCTTACAAGATTTTAATGAACCTGCTAACCTTTTTACAGACAGCAAATACATGGCCAATCTCCTCCCAGGACTCCCCATTTCCCCACATCAAAACTATGCCAGATAGCCCTCTGGACAGTTGTCTTCTTCAGGCTCAAAAACTTTTAGAACAATGCACAGAGCCCCTCTACATACAACATTTAAGAGCCCATTCTTGGCTACCTGGTTCACTGACACAGGGTAATCAAATCATTGATGGCTTAGTCTCTGTCAAGAGCCGCTTGGTCTCTGCCCTCAAAGCCAGACCAGATCCCACTGCAGAACTGCTGTTAGCCATCCACAGCCACCGTCTCTTCCATCAGTCTGACTCCAGCCTCTCACAGATGTTCCCCTCCTTGTCCCCATCACAATGTAAAGAGCTAGTCCTAGCTTGCTCCTTGTGTGGCCCGCTTCTACCTCTGGGACCCCTCACAGTACAGGGTATAAACCCCACAGGGTTAAAGCTGAATTCCCTCTGGCAGATGGACGTCACTCATGACCCCTCCTTAAAAACCTTAAATATATTCTACTGGTACAAATTCCCCAATGTTGTGTGTGGTTGTGAGCTGTATATAAACTGTACCAATAAAGAATTCAATTTAAAAAAAACAGCTTAAGTATATTCGTGTCACCACTGATACCTATTCAAGTTTCATCTGTGCCTCCACACTCAGTGGCAAAAAAAAAAAAAAAAAAAAAAAACAAGTTATCTCCCACCTTTTTCTTTGCTTTTGCCAAATGGAAATCCCTCTCAAGATTAAAACAAACAATGGCCCAGCCTACACTTCCAAAATGTTAGCTCATTTTCTAGCTGACTTCAAAATACAACATTCAACAGGCATCCCCTATAACCCTCAGAGACAAGTGACTGTAGAACATACCAATCGTACTTTAAAATCAATCTGGTCAAAGCCTGACCAGATCCCATTGCAGAACTCCTGTTAGCCATCCACAGCCACCGCCATACCATTACCTGGCTCTGATCAATCGTATTCCTCAAAAAACAACCCCCTTTTAGCACTCGGGAGGCAGAGGCAGGAGGATTGCTGAGTTCGAGGCTTGCCTGGACTACATAGTGAGCTCAGAGCCAGCCTGAACTACAAAGCAAGACCCTGTCTCAAAAAAAAAAAAAATCCCCTTTGCCATGGCCCACTAACCTGCATGAAAACCTGGCTTTGGTCTGTTTTACTCTCAACTTCCTCACTTTTGATGATACTGGCCAAACAGTGGCCCATTGCCATCGGAACCTGTTTTCCCCCCTTACCCCTCTGCCTTTAGTACAATGGAAGGATCCCCTAAACCATCAATGGGGAGACCCAGCACCTCTCCTTAGGTTAGGGCAAGGATATGCTTATATTTTTCCACAGGAAGAACCCCAGGCCTCTGGATACCCTTGACAATCATCCGACCATATACTCCCACCCTGACTACTACCTGGCTCTGATCAAGCTCCCCCTGCTGCCTCCTTAGATGACTCCACCACTCCTCCTGCTGCCCATCCTTGTTAACAACGTCGTCACTGATCCAGACAACAGACCACAGCAGACCAGCACCCTGGCCCAAAGTCCCCAATGGTCTCACCGGGACCTTGAGATTTTAGCCATCTCTGCAATTATTGTCTCCCTTGTGACCGCTGTCTCAGCAGCAGCCACCACTTCCATAACCCTTCATAATCAGCTAACCACAGCTGCTGTGGTCAATCAACTCATCCAAAATCCTCCAAAGCCTTGGGAGAGTATATGTGGAAAACTTGGGACCCCTTGCTTAGTTCCCATCTGGCCAAACTCACTAAAACTATCTTAGCCATTAACACCATTTTTTTAGACCTCCTTGATATAGATATTGTTTGGCAAATGTTGTGGAAAGGAGTTACTCAAGGTTGGAACAAATTGTCCACTGGGTTACTAGGTCTGATATTAACCTCCCATTATATGGTGATCTTTGTTGGCACCATTTTAACAATCCTGCTACGTGTAAGGAGGGCCAAATGGAGATATCGTCAAAATTACAAAAATATCATACTATTGGCTGAGGCAGTAGATGCTACTAGGAGGCAAAATAATAACTCACAAGAGGTTCAAGCCTGGCCTGGATAAATTCATCGCACATACATCTAATGGGCTGGCTAGCCAAAGACGGGTATGATTCTCAGTGATGGAGACAACCTAAGACAGGCACAGTCACGAAAGGATGCGTTATGGGCTGGCGAGCCAAAGACAAGTAATATCCTCAACACTAAGGACAACCTAAGACAGGCCCAGCACTGTTTGCCACTGACCCTATGACAGGCTGGCTAGCCAATGACAGGTAAGATCTTCAACACTGGGGACAACCTAAGACAGGCACAGCCTGTTGCCTCCCTTATACATATATAAGTAGGGGGGAATGTTGCCCAGCGTCAGTGTTCTGATAGCAATACACACAGAGATAGATTCTAATCATAAACAGCCCCATCACACGGCTAACCCAATCACTTCAGACCATGTCACCACGAGCCCACCTATCCCCTCACGACATGATCCCTTTTCCCTTCCCATCCTCTATAAAAGCCAAAACCATACATGCAATAAAGAAGATGCTTCCTAGAAAGTATGACAGCTTTTATAGAATGGAAAATTTCTATAGGAAACTTGGTGTGGGAATGTGATGAGGGGAAGGAATAAATATGATACAGAAAGAAAATAAAAGAGCATGTATAAAGGGGGTGAGGAGGTGTGGGTGGGTAGGGATATGGGTAAAAATGAGAATTAACTTGTGGTACAAATTCTCCAATGTCATACGTGATTTTGAGATGTATATAAATTGTACCAATAAAGAATTCAATTTAAAAAAAAAGAAGCTTCCTCCCTCGACCAAGAATCAGTGTTTTTGATTCTTGCTTCCCTGATCACCATCCTGCCAGCACAACTCCACAGGACAAAACAAAAAAGACAACAGTACCTAATCTAGTATTGGGTATCTAATAGAGATTCAATAAATACCCTCTGCATTAACATTAAAATAATGTGAGTAAAGGATTCCCGTGACCTTTTGTAGCCTGGTCTCCACAACCTAACAACTCATTTGGCTCCAAAGGTAAGGTTATGTAACTCTAAATCCCAACCAATGCTTTAGCACCACATAATTAACAATCTGCTCTGATTAGGAACTATAAAGGGCCCTGTGCCAAAAACTGATTATGAATAATTTTCCCTCTAATCTTTTTTTTATTTTATAGGAGCTGAGATTTTTATCTTATATTTTTATGCCAGCAATCAGGCTCAGTCTGATTAATACCTAATTTCTATGGGCTACATTAATCCAATGATGTATGCTCCAACTTCTCTTTTACTGGGTCCTAATTTGGTCTTAGGTCCTTGAGCCAGTAACCTTACTGCTTACCCGGATACCTATTGGATGTCTATTGCCATACTTTCCACCTGCCTTGCCCTATCTAATGTCAGAATGTCTACTTGTTCTTGGACCTGCCTGGTACAACAAAACGAAAAAAAAAATTGTGATGAGCTCAGGTAGCGAAGGAAACAGTGACATATATATATATATATATATATATATATATATATATATATATATATATATATGTATGTATATGTATATATATACAAATATATATATATATATATATATATAAATTTATTTTTTAGGAAGCTGGGTCTGAAAGTGCTGAAAATAAGTTCCACAGACTTTTGCCTCCCTTGCTACCTACATCTAACACAAATCTCAGTGGTCTCTTTGCTTTCCCGCCTGCACCTTGCCATTCTTGGCGTACACGGTGGGGGGGGTGAGCCCAGAGTGGGGAACTTCACGAGCCCACGGATTGTAAAGCTGTCTGGAAACAGAATTGACTTGAGATGTACAGAGGACAGAAACACTGAGAGCCACAGGAGAGAATTTACCCCTAAGGCAGACACCACACTATTGGCTGACCATGCCCAGGGGGAAAGGTGGGGCTGGACTCAGCACTCACACAGCGAAAAGTAGGCATGGAATAAGAGGCCCAAGTTGTGATTTACTCTCCCCTACCCATGTCTGGTGGACGCCAACACCCCAAGCCCTGGAAAGAAACCACTCACTGAAACATGCAGAGGAATTTTTTGGATGAATTTCTCTTTTACTTTGTTATTTTTGTTTGTTTGTTATATTTTGGCATTTTTGTTCTTTTTTTTTTTTTTTTTTTTTTTTTTGAGATAGGGTCTAGCTTTGTAGTTCAGGCTGGCCCTGAACTCACTATGGAGATCAGGGCAGGCTTAAACTCACAGCAATCCTCCTGCCTCTGCCTCCCAAGTGCTGGGACGATAGGCATCAGCCACCATGCCTGGCATTGTGATGAGTGGTACTGTTTGCTGGTGGGCAGGAGTCATTACACCTACTATTGTATGTGGTTACCACGGATTGAACTCAGGACCTTGCACTTGCTAGGCAGGCATTGGAACCACTGAGCTAAATCTCCAGCCCTTTTTCTCATTTTTATTTTTTCTTGTTTGTCTTCTTCTGTGAGCTTTACATAATTCCACAACTTTTTAATCCTTTAACTGGACTTTTTATGCCTCACATTTCTCTCCCTATCTTCTTTTTTTTTTCTTTTTCAAATTTTACTTCTAGTATTTCCTCTTCCACCTCAATATTTTTATTTTTGCTATCAAATCTTACTAAGTTTTAGGTATATAGCTGACTTTATGTTATTATTACTCCATTTGTTAATGGTGGAATAGTTTTTACTGTAGTAGTTTTATGTCAATATTTGGTTTGTCTTTGTCTCTACATTATTATTGTAGATGTCTTTTCTATTATGCATGGTTGTAGATATTATTGATTATTATGGTATATCAAGATCCTGTTTGACTTTGACCCTATTATTTTTGCTTATTTCTTTTCTATGGCTAATGATGGCAAAGTTGTTGCTTTAAATTGATTTTTATTGTATGCCATATCTGTTTTCTCTTTGTGTCCTTGACATTACTGTGATTCATTTCCTTTTATTTCCAAGTGATGAACAAGCCCCCAGGAAAAGGTTAGGCACTAAGAAGACATTAAAATATTACACTAAACAGGTTTAAGAGGAGTATAAATAACAAAACATAACCCAACACAAGGAGATATCACAAAGAGAAGCTCTAATAAGAAAGGTCTCCATAGTAGTTACAGTTTCTCTGCCCTAAATGATCTGCAACATAGAATCCAAAAACAACAACAAAAAAGTGCCCTCCAAAACTTCTAATTTTCCAAAAGCTAATTGAATGGCACTGAAGCTGAGAAAATTACAAGCACAGACCTCAAAAACAAAATGGTCAAAGTGCTTGAAAAAATAAAGGAGAAATATAAAAGCAAATACATAAAATGTTTAATGAGATCAGAGGATTTAATTAATAACACGAATGATTTTACCAATAAAATGTTCGACAAGCTTAAAGAAGAAACAAGTAATAAATTAATTGAATTAAATAAGTCAACACAAGATATGGATGTCAACTTTGGTAAAGAATTAGAAAGCATGATATGAAAGCAAGGATGATAAGAAAAATTCAACACAAACATACAAGTATCAGATTTAACCAACATGAGGACAGAATGTCAGATATAGAAGACAAATAGATGTTGCAGATTTTAAATTCAATGATTCCCTAAAAATGACCAGATATCGTCCAAGCTATACCCAACAGCTGCTAGATGATTCTAGAAAGACGTAGAATTATATGCATAAATTAAAAAACAGACAACTCAAAAGTATAAAAACATATTCACTGAAGGTGTAGCAGAAAATTCTCCAAACATAGGGCAGAAATTCAATACTCAAATATAAAAGGCATACTGAACCCCAAATAGCCATGACCAAGGATGAACCTATCCACAACACATCAGAATCAAAATTCCAGGAACTGAACCAAAGTTGTTAGACAAAAACAGTGAGTAGCCTATACAGGAAATCCTATCAATGTAACTGCACTTTTCTTAACAGAAATTTTAAAGTCTAGAAAATGTTGGAGTGAATTTTTGCAAGTCCTGAAAGAAAAAAATTCTGAACCCAGACTTTTATGTCCTGCAAAATTATTCTTCACGATTTACAGAGAAGTGAAGGTTTTCCATAACAAAGAATTTCTAAAGAATTACATGACCATTAAACCAGTATTGCAGAAAATACTTAAGCGAATCCTGGATAGAGAGAGGGAAGTCATCAGGGACCATGATCCCAAAGGAAAGTATATGTCTAACTGGTAGAATAGTTAACCAAATGGAAAACATAACAGAATCAGTACTGGAAAATTAATGAAACATCAAGATTAAACAAACAGAATGATAACTGTTAATGTCAGTGGTCTCACTTTCCCAATCAAAACATATAGCCTGGAAAACTAAAGTAAAACAAAATGCAACTATATGTTGCCCACAGGAGACACACTTCATCCAAAAGAAAGTATATTGACTGAAAATGAATGGGTGGAAAATGAGACTCCATTCAACTGCAGGCTGAAAACAAGCAAGAGGAAATATCTTATTTTCACAGAGAGGAGACTTGAAGCCCAAACTGATCTAAACAGACAATGATGGTCACTACACACTGATAAAGGGAATGATTCAATAGGAGGTGATAATAATTTTAAGTCTCTATGCATAGAATGTTGGTGCACTGAACTTCATAAACTATTGAACTTAAAGAGACAGAAGGATGCCAATACAGTCATGATGAGAGACTTCAATATACTACTCTTTTTTTTTTTTTTGAGACAGGGTCTCACTTTGGAGTTCAGGCTAGCTCTGAGCTCACTATGTAGCCCAGGCAAGCCTCGAACTCAGCAATCCTCCTGTCTCTGCCTCCCAAGTGCTGGGATTACAGGCGTGAGCCACCACGCCCGGCACTCAATATACTACTCTTAAAATTAGGTCAACCAACAACAACCAAAAAAAAAAACAAAGAACACTGAATTTAAGCCATATTGAACAAATAGACCTAACAGATATAGATATAGAGAGTTTCATCTAAGAACAACAGAATAGATGTTTTATTCTCAGCAGCACACATAAGTTTTCCCAAAACAAACCACATCTTAGACATGATGGGTGCTTAAACAAATACAAAACACTTGAAACAATTTCCTGCATCCTTCAGATCACTGAGGAATGAAGGTAGAAATGAACACTGAAAGAAGCCACAGAAACTTCACAAACACATGGAGATTAAATAATACATTATTGAACAATCAGTGGATCACAGAAAACAATTTTTTAAAACTTCCTAGAATCAAATGACAATAGAAGTACAACAAACCAAAGTCCATGGAACAGAATGAAAGGAGTTCTAAGCAGAAAGTTTATAGATGTGAAGGTACTCATAAGAATGCAGTGATTCCAAATAAATAATCTAATGATACATCTCAAGGTCCTAGGAGAAAAAGAAAAATTCAAATCTAAAACTAAAAGAAGGAAAGAAATTATAAAGATTAGAGTGGAAACTAATGAAATTGAGACCAAAAGGAAATGATACAAGAGATCCACAAGTTAAAAAGTTGGTTCTTTGAAAGGATGGTGGAAGTCAAAGGGATCAAGGTGTGTGTGTGTGTGTGTGTGTGTGTGTGTGTGTGTGTGTGTGTGTGTGTGTGACAGAGACAGAAAGAGAGAGACAAGGACAGAGAGACAGAATGACAGAGATAGAGATAAAGAGACAGAGAGATGATTGTATGAAACTATACTGACTCTTAAAATTTTTATTCATGCAATTCACACAGTGCTGGGGATCAAACCAAGGCCCTTGGGCATACCAGGCAAGCACGCTCCCACTGAGCTACATCCATAGTACCAAGTCAGACTATCAAAAAGTTACAATTCTTAAGGCCCATAGCACTTAAGATACATGACCCTCAGGGATGATCATAAGCCAATGTTATAAGAGAGGCTGCAGCTGGACAGGCACAGAGGATCCAGATTATTTCTGTGGAGACCCTGGACTTTTGGGAGGAAATGGTAGCACCAATTAGAATAATTATTTTCATAGTTTGCTTGTTAATTTAATCTTTAGCAGAAAATGAAAATAAGCATACCTAATCCTTTAGAGCAGAAACCCCTGATAACTTCAAGACTTGTAAGCAGAGAAGTCCTGAGTGGGAGAAAGTAAGATCAGACTGCTTGAGCATCCTTGTGGGTAGACATTCAGGATGGTTGAATCTGAGGGAGAAAAACAAGATAAAGAGAACTTACAGTGGTACAGTTTGGTCCACAAACTTAATTCTTTCCATGATTCTGTTTGCACCACTGTACAGACAGGTGAGGTCTGGAGAAACCACATGATTCTCTGGAAACACTACCTTCTAGAACTCAAAGCACCCCATCATTTTACTTGCAGTCACCCATCTAGCTCAACATGAGCAGTGTTCAGGCTACACAATAAGCTTCTTGCATTTGGTTTTATCACAAAAAGGGATCACTTCAATAACCACAGCAAAGAGTGCGTGGAGGTTATTTTACTTATGAAAACAGATAGGAATATACTCAGATTATCTATCTCTATGAAAAGTGAAGTTTGAAAAGGCATAGATTCAAAATCCATAATGCTGCAGTACAGAGAGAGGAAACACAGACTAGCTAAACCACAGAACACCAGAAGAAACAGGAGAACACTACTCTCTCCACTGCCAGCCCACCCCAAAAACTTTAAAAGAGATAACTTTTAGGAAACAGAATAGTAATATTATACCCAGCACAGAAGGAGTTACATTTCAATCCCTATTGACAGAATAACTCTGTCCCAAAAGGTACACCTTGAACATGCCTGTCCTTTCGAGGATTAGTGAGAAACAGTGTTTGTGCATGTATGATAAATCAACATAAGTCCCACTTGCCTTGGTCAGAAAATGCCCCACATTTATGTAGATCCAGGAAGGGTGTCAAACTGGCCTCACAGTCAACCAACATTTTTTTTTCTTTTGGTTAAGATAGTCGCTGTGAAAGGGCAAACACAAGTACTAATGTAAGTCAAAAACTTACCTACTACTTATCCAAGTACCCAATTGCTAGGAAACCTGCCTCTTCTCCATCAGATACAGCCTCATGATGACAAGCTTCTTTCTGAGGCCAAGCACTTCGTCACACACACAGTAAAAACCATCCCTTACTCCTGTTGCCTCTGAGTCTGGAGTGAAAACATTTTTGAGGGAAAGAATCTGGGCTAAAAAAAATCTCTCCAAGAAGCTGCCTTGTGCTCAGAACAAGGCCGGTCAGTGCCTGGGCCTCAGACCACAAGGATTTGCCAGTCAGCCTCACTCACTCTTTCTTTCTACTCTTATTCCTCAGTAACTTCCTATGCCCTTGAAACAACTTGCATTCCTTTCTGCATGGCATTAGGAAGAACACATATCCCACCCAAGGAGAGAAACTGGACCAGGACCAAGTCATATTCTCTAGGGTCAGGCTGGGACCCTTGAGACCTGCACTGAGAAAGAGTAGTTAAGGTCAATCTAGTGGAATGGAGAGAAGATGTTAGGAAAGGAGTCTTGTCAAATGAGAACTGAAGACAAGGTTTGAGATATCTGACGAGCACTACCTGAGAATTTGTCCTCCTTGTAGCAGTGCTCAGGGATGGGCCTTAGAGAAGTGACTTGAGCCTGGGGCGACCAACACCATCAATGTTGGTGGAGTTCATCACTGATGAACTCACAAGCAAATGCAAATGAGGGGACCACATCTGATCCTTAGACCATCTCTCCTGGTACTATTTCCTGGCTCTGCTTCTAGGCTGCCGTGAATTAAGCAGCTTTGCTCCACCACCCATTTCCTCCATGATGTTCTGCCTCACATCAGGCTCATAGCAATGGAATCAGCTTACCATGGACTGAAACATCTCCGCTTTAAGTTGTACACATCAACTATTTTGTCCCAACAGTAGAAATATGACTCAGCCTGAGTCCCAGAATTAAAAAAATACAGCAGGCTGACTCACAGCCTGGAACAGACCCAGCTCTGGCAGTTTGTAGCATGAAGAGCAAATAAATCATTACTCCAAGCCAACCAACAATTTGGGATGTTTATTATTACAAGAAAACTAATACAGAAGAGATGTCTCTCCTGTGCTCAGAGACAAGGTAGGAAAGTACAGAGTAGGACATGAGAGACAGGTATGTTGTGATTGCGTTTTGACCATTTTCTTTTCTCCATTCCCAGGATCCACTCAGGGAAATTCTATGCACTTGTACCACACACAGAAGACTTTTCATTGGTGCCCTTGGGACCAGGGTTTTCTCCGGGTTCTGAGGAAGCTAATATTCATTCTTTGGGGCCACCCCCTAGTCCCTGAGTCCTCTAACTTGGGAAATGCATGCCAGTGGGGCTCAATATGTGTGAAACTATTTTTTTTATACTACTGCTATTTTCTTCACTAAAAATCCAGAGAATCAGAACAGAATTGTTTTAGCAGTACTGGGAAATGATCCAATGACCCAGCATAGTATCTCCAGTGATTTATTAAAGTCAATTTAAATATTTACCACCCCACAGCACTTCCTTGAATCGCTTATCATTATAACATCTATTTTTTGGATACTCTGAACAGGTAAGCAGATGTTCTCAAGCTATTACAATCAGTAGCCAGGCAGTACAGAAGACCTCAGCTGAGTTCTATCTCATGGGGCACTATCTTCATAAGACCTTTTCCCCTTCATATTAATATCTATTGTTTTCTTTATACTTCTTATACTACTGCATCTGTTTATGAAGCCTATTACATGCCAGACATTTTACTCATGTGTTATTGGCTCTTTCTCTGTTGCTATAATGAAATTCCAGAATCTGAAAACTTTATAAAGAACAAAGGTTTATTTAGGTCATAGTTTTTTGCTAATTTTTATTTTTATCAGTACATAATGGTTACATTCCTCATAGGAAGTTGGTGCATGTCCATAACACATCCTGATTCCTTTTCATCGCCTTCCTGTCCCCCATCCGTCTCTTGATCTTCTTCCTTTCTGCAAAATTTTTTTTTAAAAACACCCTATTTCTTTTTATCTACCTTTCATTTTACTCTGTATTTACACTTGGGTTTCTCATATAAGACAACTATGTGATATTTAAGCATGTGTGTCTATTTTAAGTAACTTATGGCTTCATTATACGCATTGTTTTTAGAGACTGAGAGTTCAGGATTTGGCAGCATCATCTGGTTGTCTCTGGCGAGGACCTCAAAGAGTCAGAAAGCAGCAAGGGGCGAGCCTCATTCTCTAACAACCCATCCTCTCGGAAACTAACCAGAGCCCCAGAGAACTGTGCCAATCACCCAGAGCGGTGCATCCTCACCATCTTCCTCATGCCCTACTGTCCCTTGGCATCACCGCACCGATATCCATACGAACATTTAGGGACACAGCACATTTGAACCACAGCAATGTGTGTGTGATCTCAACTTTGTACGACACTTCAGCAGAGGGAGAAATATCCTGTTTCAGACACCAAGAGCATATATATTTTCTATTGCTGCTACAACATATCATGAATTCAACATCTATTTATTACCTCATAGCTCTGCGGGTCAGAAGCCAGACACAGAACAGCCTGACTGGAGCCTGCAAGTTGTGCGCAAGGCTGAACTTACTGGAGGCTCTGGAGAGGACTTGGCCTTTCGGCTCATTTTCACCGTTGGCAGGATTCAGCCCCATGTGGCATCAGATTCCCGTTTTCTTGCTGGCCTCTCCCAGCTGTTCTGCTTTCCGAGCCAACAATGAGTCTAGACCTGTCCGTGCCTCACATTTCCCTGATCTTTCTTCTGCCGCCACCTGCCCCTGCCCCTGCCCTGCCCTGCCCTGCTCTACTCTGACCTCAAAGGGGGAAAACCTGTTCATAAGGGCTCACTTGATTAGACCGGCCTTGCCTGTGTAACCGAGACAACTCTCCCCATCACAAGGTCAGTAAACTTAATTTCTCCCATCTGTGAGATTGATTTTGCCATTTCCAGGGATTAGGATGTGACCATCCTTGAGGTGCCCACGTTATTCCACCAACCGTGTTACCTGAGATCACACATTTAGCCAGAGGCACAGGCAGATGTGCTCCGAGGCTTCTTTGGCACTTAGGCTCCCCACGAGCCCACTTGCACATAATGAATGGAAAAACACAGGAGAAAAAGAGGCTTGAGCAAAGTGGAAATGTATTTAGTAAATAAAATCTGTTTCCAATTTTCAACATGATTTATACCTGTGCAATAAAGAACTCAATACAGTCAGTGTTTCAAATAAATCAATTGTTTCAGTCTGTATTGTGAAGAAGCAGTGAGAGGGTATATTAAATATGCATATACTTTTCACAGTAAATATAGATGAAAATTGCCAGAATCGCTTTGCTCATTCATCCAAGACTGAGTAGGCTTATTCCTGGCAGAAATGAAAGCACTTCAAACACAAAACGCTCTCCAAATCCACCAACACTGCAAGGTGGCACGCAGAGTCTGGACTCTACACTGGACACATAGTGCCCCCAGTTGTCAGGATAACCTAAGCCTTACAGGCATTCCCAGGCAAGCGCTTTGACTTCCCAGACCTGGAGTTTCTTTTTCCCGTTCCAAGGCATTTCAGTGTGAAACCTATGTTTGTTTGGACCCAGGTTTCTGTAGAGCCTTGTCAGAATTAGAATTGTAATACAGAGCAAGAGACAAGAATAGGGCCATGAGAGATCCTTTGTGGAGTTCAACCTTCCCATCAGGAAAGGCTTACCACAGATCCTAAATGTGGCACCTAAGAAGAAGTTACTTTCAACTTCTCCAATAAATTGTTATGTGCAATGATGATGCATACACTTATTTATTAAAATTTTATATTTAATATTCTGGTGCAGCCATCAGTGAGTGAGGAACTGCAGGTACTTCAGTGCGTGCTGTAGGCTTCACTTTCAAAGACCCAATAACCTAGTTAGGGAATTCTAGGCCACATAACTTGGGCAAGTATAAGGATGACTTGCCCACTACAGAAATTAGTAAAATTAGCAACTGAATAAATAATAAAATCTTGCTGAAAAAATTGAAAATATGTCTGTTGGAACAATCCTGTTTGGGAGGAATTATAGGAGGGTCAAAACTGACCAGGCCTTCCTGTAGACAGACTTTGGATTTAGCTATGTTGCAAAAGAATCCTGTTTGTGAGGAATAATTGGGACGCCCTTCCTGGCTGCCTAACGACTTTGCCCTAGCTCACCTTCACCTTGGAGAACAATAAGGACTCTGGCCATCCCACATGCTGTGATGCTTCAAAGTGGAACTGCTCCGTTACTGGTGTTTCCCCTGCCTTGGGTCTTTGTTACATTTTTGTTACTGGAGAGCTGCTGAATAAAAGTGTGGCAGGCTGGGGCCTGGGGGCTTTTGCTACCCAGAGTAGCATGGATCAGGCCCAAGCTCAGTTTCTCTAAGCTATATATTCTTTTGCTGTGTGCCATCGAGTCACAGGAGTCTAGAACCTAAATCCAGAGGTCCTAGTTATGTCCCCTTCCCCTGGATCCTACAGATGTCCATCATTAGTCAATAGAGAAATACAAATCAGGACCACAATGATATAGCATCTCACACTCACCAAGATGGCTGCAATTTTTAATGAGAATGATAAATATTGGCCAGATTGTGGAAAAATTGGAACCCTCATACATTACTGGCGGGATTGTAAAATGGTACAACCACTTTGAAATATGGTTTGCCAATTCTGCAGATTAAGCATATAATTACTACATTCCTAGCAATTCTGGTACTTGTGGAATTTATTAAAGTTCATTTAATAGATTTATAAATTAGGGAATATGCGGCACAATGAAGTACAGTCAACCCTCATGGAAGGTTGGCTCCAGAAGTACCTGTGGATATTAAAATCTGCATATGTTCAAGTCCCTTACATAAAATGGTACAATATTTGCATATAACTACACACATCCTCCTGTATACTTTGAAGCATTCCATATTACCTATTATACCTACTAGAATGTAGCTTTCACTAAAAATTCGTTACATTATATTATTTAGGGAGCAATGACAAGAAAAAAATTTATATAGTTCAGTACAGGCACAAATTTTTCCTAGTATTTTTGATGTGTGAGGAGTTGAATCTGTGAATGTGAACCCATGGAAGCTATATATACACTCCCTATTTGTACACAAAGGAATTGAAAACAGACATTCAAACAAATTTGTGTTAAATGTTCGTGGCAGCCTTACTTATGATAATCAAAACATAGAAGCATGAAATATCCACCAACTGATGGAAAAAAAAAGCTGTGAAAAAGTCATACAATAGAATATTATTTTTTAATAAAAAAGAATGAACTAATTCTGCAATGTGAATGAACTTTCAGTCATTATGCTATGTGAAACAAGCTTGCAGAACACATATTTTATGATTCCATTTATAAATAACACTCAAAGCAAGCAAATTTATAGAAAGTAGGTTAGTGGTTACCACTTAAATATCCAGTATAAGCAAATATATACAGATAGAAAACACATTAGTAGCTGGTCATAGCTAGAGGATCTAAGGAAATTAGACAACAGATAAACAAGAGAGAGTTACTTTTAGGAGTAGAGGAAATACTCTAAAATCATATTCAATTAGTGGTTACATAACTCTGAATATACACTTTATGGGGTGACTGTTGTGGTTTATGAATTATATCTCAACAAAGCTATTATATTTCGTGTGAAACACAGGCACCACAAATTGTCATGTACACTGAGTTGGCAGCTGTGAATGTATGACATGATGACCTGAGCAATACAATCAAACTGCAAAGCTATTGTTATGCTATCATTTTGTTTCAAGTTTTGAATCACTGCAAGCACATTCTATCTTGAGATAAGTAGTAGTTATGTAAGTGTACACAAGGGTAAAAAAGTAATAATTCCTACTTTTCTAAGTGTGGTAGATATAAAAAAGTAAATAAGTGTGTCCGTATATATATCTTCTCTGCGATGATAACAATGTCAAAATATCAACAGGGGTTTCTGTTGAAGAATTGGATTAGGGGTGAGGTAGACTGCGAAGAGATTTCCTTTTAACTCCAAATGAGTCTAGATTATTTTGGATTTTTCAAAATAGACACTTATTTTTGTATTACGTTTTGAAAATCTTTAAAAATAGCCAGTGTCTAAATTCTGAATTCTAACTGAGCTTAACTCAGAAAATATCAGCCCTCAGACACCATTCCCAAAGGACGAAGTGCTTAGCTAGGTAGAGGCAAGACATGCTATGGGACTACTGGACGAACCTCCCATCCTGTTTGGCTCATGACATGCTTAATAGTACAGTCTGACCTGAAAGTGTCTTTGATCAAAGGTCATGCCACTGTGATAGCAGCTTCAAATGCTGTTTCTCTGAAGTATTCAAAGGTGTGTTTAATATGCTAAGAGGGAACTACAACTAGGACTTGGGATCCCCAGTAGGTTCATGAAAATTCATGAAACACCTAAGAGGGTAGACATCTTCTAAGCTGATGGCAAACTAGGATATGAATTACGGTCTCAGCCTTGGCCCAGGACTTTTGAACAAACAGAGCATTTGAGTTCTTTCTGTACATTAGAAACTGCAAGCGTGGCACCTTTTAGAGGCCATCCTTTGATCTCCTCCTAAGACTGTAAAAGAGCACAAGTTTAATTTGAACATTTGGCACAAACTCACGAGCAGAGCTTCAACAGGACTTGTATTTAACCAATTATTGACATCTACACAAATGACGAGGATAAATGATGCCTGGAAAGTTCCCCTTTCTTTGTCCTTAACAGAATTCTCTTATATGGCAAAATCAACTCTGGACTAGACTCAGCCTTAATAGGTGAATCTGGGTTCAAGTGAATTCCAGTCTTGTGCTTCCAGCAAGTTCCTTATCTAAGATTCAGCCTCCTCTGTAGTGCAACAAAGGCAATACTGGACAGGGTGGATGGAAGATATGAATCATATACATGACTGTGCTTTGTACTAGAAAGACATGTCTGACACTGTTAGCCAGAGAAGTCACAGGAGTGACATGACCTTGAATATGCTACTCAGTCTAAGTCTTACTGTCTATAAAGCAGTGATGATACATCCTACCTAGCAATATTTTGTGATGACTGTGTGCTTGGGAAAGCCGCTAGTACCATATCTGCCCCATAGTAGGCATCCAATATGTCAGGTTCCCATACCCCAAAGGAAAGAAAACAGAAAGAAAAAGGAGGCAGAGAGAGAAAAAGAGCAGGAAGGAAGAAAGAAGTTAAGGTCCATAAATCCACTACATCTAACTTAGTGTAAGTACTTTTTAATTAATAGAGAAGATTCTAATTGAGAAAGTGTAAAGCATTCTAAATCTCTCAGATAAAAACATGTGTCATCTATTTCATGTCTCTCAGAAAAGGAAATCAATATTTGGGTTAATGGAAGAAATTAAATATCTGCAGAAATAGTTTTTTTAATTTAACAAGTTTCAACAAGAAGTATGCGGTAAATGATGATACAGGGAGCAACAGAATACTTGCCTTTAAAGCATTCTTCACAAAAGGTTCAGAAAGAAAAATCAATCAAGCAATTTCTTGGTAGGTACACTGGCAGCCTAACAAAGCTAATAGACCTGGGGTAAACCTAAGCACCATCATTCACCTAAAAGTCAAGCCACCTAAGGAAATGTGATTTGCAAAACAATAGATTAGTAATTTAAGCGTCTAGCATTAACCGCATTTAGTCTCTGGAGCTAGTTGGCACATAAAGTCCTACATGGTCATTACTGAAAGAGTCCACAGAGGTCAATCCCGATAACCATCCCCCGCTCATTTCAGCTGGGGCGAGAGACTTGGAGAGGGGAAATGGCGTGCTCAAAGTCCTTGAGCTAGTTACGGTAGTTGGGACTAGAGCCCAGATCGTCAGATTCTCAGTCCATTCTTTTTTTTTTAATTGAATTCTTTATTGGTACAATTTATATACATCTCAAAATCACATATAACATTGGGAAATTTGTACCAG
>PVIC010011324.1:8506-41773 GCA_004025085.1 Thryonomys swinderianus
GAACTCAGCAATCCTCCCGTCTCTGCCTCCCGAGTGCTGGGAGTACAGGCGTGAGCCACCACGCCCGGCTCAAATGACTTCCTTTTAAAGTTTTGGTTATGAGGCCCTTGGTAGCAACACTCTGATGGGGGTGGTTTCCAGGGCCCACTGTCATTTTGGCCAGCATGATTCCTTTTGAAATTGCGTTGCCCTTTTGTCCTGGCTGCATTAACACTGAGTCTCCATCTCCAGGCTTTGCGTGAACACCGGGTGGGCCAAGAATGGGCAGGAAAAGGAGGCCGCACTGCCTGTGTTTCCCTCACGGGGGCAGCACCGCTGCCTCTCTCCATCTCTCACTTGTAGTCTTGCAGAGTCATTCCCCTCAGGGCGGGGTCTTGCGGGAGAAATGCGTCACTCTGACTCAGCGGCCAGCGTGGGTGTGGTCGCCCCTGGCTAACTCACGGTCCTGTCAGCTGTCGGGACATTTTCTCTTGCTTCCTTCTCTCCTCAAGAATAAATCCTCACGTTGCCATTTGTTGACCAACGCAACATTGCTAGTAGCTTTAGCTTTCTTAGTTTTCGCTTCAAACTGCCTTGGGTTCTGCTGGGCGCAGTGAGCAGGTCACTCCAGGACGAAACAGCCTCTGCACGGGCTGGGGAGGAAGGACAGTGGACAAGTCTGAAACCACCCGGGCGACGTGGTGAGCCCGGGTCTCCCGTAAGTGTCCCACAGGTGCCACCGAACTGCCGTTTCCGTCTGAGAACTTCTAAACTCTTCCTCCATAGCCTTTTTTGAAGTTCTGTCTCTAGCACGTAAACTGCCCTTCGTACTTTAAATTTGGATTAGGGATACGTACTCCTTTCAAATGCTTCAACTCCCCTGGTGACTTTCACAGAAGTAAAAAGAACAGGATTACAAATTTAACATCCTGGGCCGGAGGGTTGGCTCAGTGGTTCCGGCACCTGCCTCGCAAGCGTAAGGACCTCAGTTCGATCCCCGGTTCCCACATATAATGCTGGGTGTGGTGGCTCACGCCTGTAGTCCCAGCACTCGGGAGGCAGAGACAGGAGGATTGCTGAGTTCGCGGCGGCTTGCCTGGGCACCATAGTGAGCTCAGGGCCAGCCTGAACTACAAAGCGAGACCCTGTCTCCAAAAAGCAAAAAAAAAAAAAAAAAAAAAAAAAAAAATTAACATCCATTTTGGTAGCCTGCCCGGGGGTTTATATCACACACTTATCTATGTACTATCTCATTTAAATATGCCACAACCACATTTATCATGTCACGTCCAGCGAATGTTTTCCTCTTTATTCACCTGTTAACCCCCCCAAAAATAATTTAAAAAATAGAAGAAAACAAACTAGGAAACATCCCTTGCCTCATTACACTGGCAATTCATGAAGTATTAATTTTAAATATTTAAAAAAATATGTTCTCACATATTAATGCCCAAGATACATTGAGTCCATTCTTAACTCAGCTATTATGTGGACTACCTTAATATTTTCTGACAAGGTCACCCTACACATTGTAGCACAATGGATATTTCTGCTGCTTCAAATCTTTATTTTCCCCGTCTTTCGTAGAACAGTCGCTCCAAGTTCTGATTATTCACAGGATACATTTCAAGAAGCGTTTCACTGAAGTCAATACTCTGACCTAGCGCTCATCTAAAACTTGGTCTTTAGGTGAATATTCCGCTTCTCCATTACTCTTTCACTCTTATTTTGTGAGTTATTAAAACCGAAGAGTGAAAATCACCTGGAACACACTGCGGTATTCTGCATTTCCTAATTTTCTTCACACTATGCTGGCTTTTAATTATTTTTTTTTTCACACTCTGCCGTCTTGCCTCCTTTATCTCTTTAGTTGCTACCGACTGCTTCTCGCGAATGTAGCGTGGGGCCAGCTCTTTACATCTCATGCCTGTCCTTTCATTTTCCCCAGGGTTTCAGATCCCCTCTTCAGCCTCTCAATATACTTCTGAAAGCATCAGAGTATTTTAACTCTCCAAAATGCAAGATTTTTTTTCACTTCTACACATTTCCCTGAAGTCCTCAATCTGATCTTTCTTCTCCCCTCCCTTATATTACCCTTCAATGTATGTCACTTTTCTTCCTTGTGTGGCCTCTCAGTATGATGATCTAACCAAAGAGGTAACACATGTATCATGGATAAATACTTTTCCTAAGTTGTGTATTCTAAATGATTTAACCCTCACTCCAGTGCTGTAATGCAGGCATGCTGAGTATTCCCACTTAACAGATGAAAACACTAAGACATTGAGAAGTCAGTTTACCTCACGCTGAAAGTTTGAAAAGAGATGTGACAGACTTAAAAACAAGGCAGCTGTCTCTCGAGGTTTTCTCTTATTGTTTCATAATTATGTAAGTTTATTTTCCATCATGCATATCATTTATTTGCAGGTGTCTTTTGCAAAAACTTAAAAGTACTTCATGAAGTCTTGTTCATTATTGAATCAGAATCATCTATCCAAGTTTCCTTGAACGTTTTATTTATGTATTTGCTTGTTAAATTTATTTATTTATTTTGAGACAGGATGTCACTTTCTAGTTCAGGCTGGCCCTGAGCTCACTGTGTAGCCCAGGCAAGCCTTGAACTCAGCAATCCTCCTGCCTCTGCCTCCCGAGTGCTAGGATTATAGGCGTGAGCCACCACGCCTGGCACTGTGGTATGTGGTACGGATTGCTGGTGGATGTGAGTCACCATGCCGAGTATTGTTGTATGTGGTTATTGGGGATTGAACCGGGGACCTTGCACTTGCTAGGTAGGCTCCGGAACCACTGAGCTAAAAACTCTGGCCCATTGAACATATTTTTTAGGCAACAAAATTTTGATAAATGGCACAAACTTCACTAAATGTTTCTTATCTGTGACCCACCAGACCAGAAAATAGCTATCATTTTGTTGAGTTTGCCGTGATGTACTTGTAACCTACATGGCCTAATTATCTTGTAAGCCCCTCCAGAACAGAAAATTTTACTGAGCCCTCAGCATCCTGAGTGAAGCAGAAGCACTCAATAAATGTTTGCTGAGCATAACTGCAAATAATAGCAGTGGAAGAGATGTGAGGAAGATATTTCAGGGTTGATCTCAACAGTCTCCATCTCTGTGGTGCTAAGAAAATATTATATAATTCTGCTGTTAATCAGATATATCAGGAATGATTTGCATTTTATTATTAATAAAGGGATTCAGAAATCAATCTTGCTCCCATGTCTTAAAACTCTTATGGATTTTAATTCTCCACACAAATGATGCTATTCAAACTATAACAAAATACTTCTTAATGTCCTATTGAGGGCTCGTACTGAACTTGCCACAGAATTTAAATAGAGGCAGAAAGTATATTTCCTGCCCAAAGGACAATGGATTGTGGCAGTCAACTTCAACACACACAAGGAAAGCTTGTGTAAGAATAAATGATAGAGGCCTTTATTTCCTATTACTGAGGTGTCAAGGTACACACAGGTGCAGGAGTATGTGAGCTAAATGGACGCAGGTGGATTTAGCTTGACAAGTTTTCTCAAAATTCAATCATGTAGAAACTTGAAGGAAGAAGATGTGGTTTTATGGATTTAGGAAACGCATATAAACCAGAAGGCCCTGTGAACACATACCTCCACACAGAATGCCATGTGAATGATTATTTGAAGTGCTTTCTTTTTATTCTTTGGCATTTATAAGAAGTCACAGGAATGTATTTAGCAGTTTGACCTGCTACTGTCAGAAAAACTCACGAGAGCTCCTTTTCTTTGTCTAACAGGCAGGGCACAGGCTTTAGTGTGTTTTGTTTTCTAAATTGCTCGCCTGTGCTTGTATGGTACTTATCAGTGCCCCACATGTCTTTCTACCTCAGTGACCTTGAGTTTTCTCTTTCCTTCTTTTGTACCGTCCTAATTTCTGCAACATTCTTTGGATTTATGATCTGTGGAAAACAGCTTTGGGAATTCTGAGCAACTCCTGTCTGTACTTTGAGTACTTTATTAGTTCTTCTCATTTTAACAGTTTTATAAAATGAGGACGTGGAGCTCAGTCCTCTGAATCATAAGTATTTTGGCATCAAATATTAATTTTTGCAAATGCGAGGCATCTATGTATCTACTGTGTTACATTATAGATCTAATTCTGTGTGCTTATTGTATAATATAATACGTCTACCATGCCAGGAAAGAATAATCTGAAAGAGAGATGATGATTAGTTTCAAGATAGGGTAACTATTGTAACAGAATTTCAGATCTAAGTCTTTCCCAAGGGCCCACTATAAACTCAATTTGAATAAACCAGAATCTACTCTGAAATAGCCCAATTTCCTACTTAGTTGGGAAGTTTCATTTACATAAGATTCTCATAAAGCATCATCTGCAACTTGAGTGAAGTGGCTTCGCCTCCCCCTAACAGTAGACATCTGCTGAGTGCAAACATTAAGACCATATCTCTAGTTTCTGTCTCAATACCATCATGTATGAGAAGCGCAGAATAAAAGAAGTCAACAGACACAGCCTGCAGTAATAAAACAAAGATGATTCAAAAAAGAAGAAGTGAAAAAAGAATCTTCACCATGATGCGTTTTCTCCGGCTTTACTTTCCCTGGTGTAGAACATCGCATCTGGCTTTTATTCTTTCCATTTGTCAGGACACGATCTGATCTGAGATTCGTTCCGTGGCACATTCTTTCTCAGAAAAAGGCAAGATGATGTAAAATGGTCCGAACAACCCTCCTTCATTCCTGCTTCTCTAGAGTATCCATGTTTGTCCTTCCTTTCCCCGTCATCCAGAAATGTGTTTAAATCCTGTGGCTTACTAGGAACTTCAGTGAAGATTTGTATTTCTTGTATATTTGTTATTTTAAAATAAAATTTATATTTTGATCAGGTTTATGTGCACAACACAATTGAAGTGAAAGTCAGTGGAGGTCAAACACTTTCACCTTCTTCTGGAACAAACACAGTCTCTCCCGCCAGCAGCACACACTGGGCCAGTGGCACATCTGCTGTAGCGAAGTTACACTGACACATCTTTATTGTCACCAAAGGTCCGTAGTTACACAAAACTCATTCTTGATGTTGTGCATTTCATGGGTCTGGAGAAATTTCCGGTGACATGTGTTCGCCATTGCAGTGTTGTTCAGAATCGTTTCACTCTGCGAAGTAATCTTCTGCGTAATACTCCTCTCTTTTCTTGTTGAACCCCAGGTCATCAGTGAACTTTTTATGGTCTCGATTTATTTGCTTATCCCTGGATAGAATATTCTTGGAATTATATAATATGTAGAGTTTTCACATTGATTTTTTTTCTTACTTAATTATACAACTTTTCTAGGTGATTTTATATATAAATTTTTCCAGTTGATTTTTTTTTCACTTACTAATAGGAATGAAACCTTTCTACATATCTGTCCATGGCTTCATGACTCATTTCTTTTAGAGCTAAATAACTTCTGTGGGTTATCAGTTCACTCACTCACTGGAGCATATCCTGGTTACTTTCAAGTCTGGGAAATCATCAATGTTTGATACACACCTGTGCTCAAATTTTTGTATAGATCTAAGTTTTTAATTCTTTGAGGGTAAATATTAAGGAATGTGTATGCTACATTGGATCGTAGGAGAAAACATTTTTATTTGAAACTGGAAAACTGTACTCCAATGGGGTTCAGGTATTGGACATTCCTACCAACAATAAAAAAGACTTCCTGCGGCACTGTTATAAGAGTTTGGATTTGCCAGTGTTTTAAACCTCTGCCAGTTTAAGTGAGGATAGTGCAGTGTTTTTACTTGCAATTACATAATAACTTTTACATATCTATTTGCTATCTGGACATCTTGTCTGGTGAGATGTCTGTTCATGATACTCACCTGTTTTAAAAATTTGATTATTTTCTTACTGGTAATAGCTAAGAGTTGCTACCATATCTTAGCTAATAATCCCTTATCAGCTGCGCATTTTGCAAATATTTTCTTCCTGTATATTTTTTTTGCATCTTTATACTCTTTACATTGCCTCTTGGAAAACATGTTTTAATTTTAATGATCTCAAGTTTGTTATTTTTCTCAATGTATTATCCTAACGTATCAAAAAATCATCAGTATAATAAAGCATACTTAGATTTTTCTCCTCTGCTGCTTGTGAGTTCCTTATAATTTTGCATTATACATATAGACCTAGTATATATTTTGAGTTAACATTTGTGAGGGGCTCGAGTGAGTTCTGTTTTTTCACCTGAATGTTTAGTTATTCTAGCACCATTTTCCCAATTTTTTAAAGATAGTGTTGGCAATGAAAAAGTATATTTGTTTACAGTATAAAACATTGTATATTCATTGTGTAATGACAAAAATCAAGCTAATTAACAAATATGTTATATATATATTGTGTTCAAGATACTTAAGATCTGGTATCATGGTAATTTGGAACTATACATTATTACCAATTATAGTCACCATTTGTTTTAAACTAGTTTTTCTTAATTAAAAATCTTTGTTCTCATATCTGATCAGTTTACTATATTTATGTAGCTCTATTTCTGGCACCCTAATCATAATGTTGATGTATTTTTTATTGTTTTATTAATGCCATATCTTCATTGCAGTACTTTTACACTAGATATTAAAATGAGTAGTGTTGTCCCTCCAAATTTGCTATTTGTTCGCTTCAAGGTCCTTTGTCCTTCCATATAAACTGTAGCTAATATTTTTATTCAGAAAGTAATTTGTTGGGATTTGTATTATTGTTAATTGAATTCTTAGGTTAAATTTGAAATAACTGATATCTTAACATTATTGACTATCTCTATCCATGAACATAGGATATTTCTGATTTATTTAGATCAATTTTGATTTTATTCATTAAAATTTTGTAGGTTTCCTTATAGATCACGCACAATTTTGTTTGATATATATTTAGATACTTCCCCTTATAGATGCAAAGTGATTAGAATTGTTTTTAATTTCAAATCCCATTTGTTCATTTGATTGACCTTTGCAGAATACATTTATATCCAACTAGTTTGCAACAGGTATTCCTTAGGTCCAGTTTTGTTTGCATCTAATTATTTTTATAATATCATATTATCTTAGGATGAAAGAAGAAATACATCTGGTTCATCTTGGTAGTTGAAACAGAA
The DNA here is from genome assembly GCA_004025085.1 of Thryonomys swinderianus. NCBI lineage: Eukaryota > Metazoa > Chordata > Mammalia > Rodentia > Thryonomyidae > Thryonomys > Thryonomys swinderianus. The sequence continues at coordinate 15,635 of PVIC010011324.1, forward strand.
AATTTATTTATGTAACTTTCAAATAGCAGTGATGAGCAATTTTTTACAAGTGTTATAGTCAGTACTGAATGGGTCTTTCAGCTCAATTCTTTTTTTTTTTTTTTTTTTTTTTTTTTTTTTTTTTTTTTTTTTTTTTTTTTTTTTTTTTTTTTTTTTTTGAGACAGGGTCTCCCTTTGTAGTTCAGGCTGGCTCCCACCATGCCCGACACTGTGGTATGTGGTGTTGATTGTTGGTGGGAGTGAGTCTCCACGCCCAGCATTGTAAGTGGTTACCAGGGATCGAACTCAGGACCTTGTGCTTGCGAGGCAGGCACCAGAACCACTGAGCTATATCTCCAGCCCTCAATTCATATACTTTTAAATTTTTTGTATTATTGCATTTTTCTTATTTAAATATTTAATTTCCGTAAGTTAACTAATGTAGTGTGACTATTTTTCTCTTTTCATATGTAAGATTTTTTACTTGTGAGAACAGGAAACAATAGGAATGGAAATGAAAATATGAATAAAAAGTCACTGAAATAATTCAGCTATTAAAAATTATACTTTATAAGTACAGAAGTTTATGACATAGAAAGATGAAAATAACTCTTCAACTTATAGGTGTAAAAACTCAGTCTAACTCTTTGGTTTCATATTAATGGGAGTAATTGTCATTATAATTTCAAATAATTGATAGTCAATTACATTGTCTTTGCTTTCTAATTACTTCCATCATGGTCTTATATGTCTTCAGAGATTTAAACCATTGAAAATTGCTCACTAACTCTAGCATTTTTTTTCTCATGACTTTACAAGTGAACCCAGCCGTGATCTATGTGTCCCTTTTTCTGTAACCCTTCTTTAACCTCAGGTTCTGTGATCACCAAATTTCTTTCCCTTTTATTACTCTGAATTTGGTTGTAGACACACCTTTCCCTTAACTACCCTACAATAGATGAGGCCATATCTTACAGAGATTGTGTGAAGGATCTGGACACATGTCAACAATGAAGTAGAGAGCAATGCATATGACTGGCCAGTACTTCAGTCAGTGTGTGTGCCAGGATTTCAGACCTATTCTTCAGGGGGTACACCATCTTAGAATAGAACTAAGCATTAAAAATTATTATTGGTTCCCTCCATCAATCCTGGGTGATCAGGCAAGAAGGACATATGTTCTTTAGATTGACTTCTATTTCATTTCCTTCAGTTTATAACCACTTATGTGACTAATAATTGACCTAATGTTTTTATTTTACATGTGTATTGTGGCTGTTTGTAGTGAAAGATAGAGCCTTTTGAATCTGCTGTCAGAGCTCTGTATTATATATCCATTTCCTCCCAGAATTCTGAGTTAGCCACACAGTCACAGTCACCTTATTTGACCCCTTTCTCCTCCTCACTCAGGACGCACAGTGCTGAGATTTTGAAGCTGACCTTGCCTGGTGCACAGTCTTCCTGCATGGAGCAGAGGAGAATTGTTGGCACACAGGTCCTTTCCTCAGTGTCCATTGGATTCATGCTCGACCCATGAATGTCCTTATCACATGTGCAAAGTTGCCATGTGTATCTGCTCTGATAAGCATAGAGTTTGAGATTTTCAGGCTTCTTCTATTTTCAGATTGGGGCACAAATCTAAAAACAAAACTTTCATGGTTCAAACCTCTGTGATCCCTGTGTATTTGATTTAGTTTCAGATATCTCCCTCAGATTGCAATTAATGTCATCCTTCCATTTCTGATTTTTCACATTTTAAAAGAGTAATTTTCTGTAGTATAAATTCAGTGAGTTATATAGGTCATTTCTACTCGAGCACAATTTCATGAGATTTTAATGTGATCCAATATTGTCCTTGGCTTTTTATAGGATCTATATTCTGACCTTTCTTTAGCATTCAATATTAAGAAAAATAGTATTAGTAGGATATCATTCCTTTTGTGAACTACATATTCCTTCAAATAAAGTAGTTACCCATGTATTTTTCAAATAAATTTTTATTACTATTTTAATAGTATTGATGAATTTGTTTGCATATTTTTCTAAATTCTATTTTTAATACAATTTTTACAAGAAATGAGATCTTTCAGAGTGATCATTTTCAAAGCTTTATAATCTAAAACCAAATGAAGCAAGATATACGAAAAAGAGAAAGAAAGGAAAATATCACAAAAGGTCAGGGCTAAGTAAAAATGTGGATTTTTACCATTGTCTTATGGATTATTAAATTTTCAGTAAAAATATAATTGAATTGATCATAACATCATAGAGTAAAAAGGCTTTTTTGTAACACACAAAACCTTATCATGTGGGAAGAAATACTGCGCAATACAAGTCATGTAGAACTGAGGTATAAAGGATTTTATTGGACTTGGGTGAAGCAAAAGTTCTTTCTTTTGCCATTTGATTAACTCAGATGGCTATCAATATATGTTCTCTCTCTCTCTCTCTCTCCCCCCACCCTCCACCCTCCACCCTCCAAACATTGTAAGGTTTTGTTTTTGCTCACCAATCATTATACTTCACACTTGCTAGAAGTTGAATCAATATTTACTTTCCATACATGTATTTAAAAAGTGAGTCTTGATTCCAATAAATGTTTTGTACAACCAAAGATTTCTAGGGCAAGACTATGTTAAATACAGGGCAACTTTATAACTGATTCTGACTCTTGTGCAGATTAGAAATTATTTGGAAAGCCTTGAAGATAGACAAACTATAATTAAAATACAAGACTGTTAATAAAATACATGTTATTATACTTTTTCTTAAAAATAAATCCAATCATTAATTCAGTCATCAGAATATGTAGGTGCTTATACATACAGGAAAGGTTACATATAGATACATTAAATTTTAACAGCATTATTCTTTCTTGGATCTTACATTGTCATATATGACAGACATTGAGAATGTAGAAAGTCTCAAAAATGTTGTTTACCAGGATAGTTGGTACTTCATACTGTAATTGGGAAATTCTTTTATACTTAGGTCCAAAAGGAACATGAATGTTATATGTGAATTAAAAATATGATTCATTGTGCCTTTTCCAGTTACATGTTAATAACATAACTCAGAGATTCAAAAATCACTTTGTGAATATTTTATTGTGTCTATTGCTTCATTCAAGTAATAAATGTTAATAACAAAATATTTAATATACCCAAATATTTAATAGTTCTCAATTAATTTCAAAGAACATTTTACAGTCTCAGAAAAAGAAAGACACAGGGATAGCATTCTGTATGATTCTTGTGTTTCTAGAAAAAGTTGGAATTGGTTCTGTGACCCCAAGTGGCTTTTTACTTACATTTCCTAAAATAGTACATTTTCTTTTAGGAAGAAAGAGGATAGTTATCTCTAAGGATTCCATAAGTCAACTATGTGATTGGGCTTGGGGAAAATTTAATTCAGGTATTGTTTCATCTCATTATTACCTTTTCAGTTTTGGAGATATTAGCTTAGAGAGAAGGTAAGACTCAGGTTGGAAAGCCCAAACCTTTCAGGGCATTAAGATAATAAATGGCATTATCATAAGACAGATAGATCTTCTCTCATCAGGGTAGAAATTGAAAGGAAATTTAAATCCTCTGCAAAGGCTTTCTTCATCCACCTTGTGCTGTATTAATAGACAATATTTGGGTAATCAATAATGTTAATTTGACTTCATTTATTCTCATTTTTCTTTAAGTTTTAAGGAATATCACCCTACAACCACAGAACTTATTTCTTTAGGCTCTAAAAAAAATATTTCCTTTGCAGTACAAACATCAACTACTTATGCAGCTGCTTTGAAAGAACTTTGGACAAGCAAACAAAACCCACTTCCTTCCCATTTGCTGTTAATGGCTCATAATGTAGTATAATGATACTCTGTCCATTTTCTTTCTTTAACATTTCATTATACAAGGACTCCATTGTTTTTACACAATAAGAAACATAATACTGTACTCTTGCTTTTTTTCTTCTAGAAGGCTAGTAGAATATAGATGTTATCATCTCCCAATGAAAAGAATTGTCTTAAGAAAAAAATCTTTTATATTTTCTGTGACAACAATCACAAAAAAAATCAATGTAGTTACAACCAATAAAGAGAATTTTCCTTTTCACTTTAGGTTCTTGTCAGAAGGAAAAAAGACACAGCTTTTAGCACACTTTAGAATGTATTTTGATACTTTGCGTTTACAAAGGTGGATCTCGCTTTCCCCACTGATCTTTTGTGTTGTGCAATAAGAAGGTCTAGTGTGCTGTATTTAGCCTGTTGTCAGCAGCATAAAACCGGGAAGGCAAAGACCCAAGCTTGCTAAAATATACAACATGTAATCTCAGTGACTTTTTGTTTGTTTTATTGTCCTTTGGACACCACTTGCAGGAATTTGCTGACTTTCTCTTTGCGCAGAGATTCACGAGGGACAGAGATGAGTAGATCCAATGGGCCAAAGCCTGAAGAGCTTGTGTCAAGTATCAGTCAGGTTTTGATGACATTTTTCAAAATTATCTGAAGAGGATAATAATTTTTGTTTTACTCAGTTTGTATTCTCACATAATAGTTGAATAGAGCACTAAATACTTGTAGAATAGTTGTCACATGAGCTCAGAGAAATCATGAAAGTTGTCTGAGTCATGTAGTCCTCAGATGAATAAAGAATATGGTATCTGAAACGTAAGGAAGATAAATGGTGTGTGTATGTGTGTGTGTGTGTGAGTGTGTGATCTGTATACGTATGTGTCCATGAAAACATTTTGTTCTTTTTTTTTTTTTTTTTGCTTTTGAGACAGGGTCTTGCTTTGTAGTTCAGGCTGGCCCTGAGCTCACTATGGTGCCCAGGCAAGCTTTGAACTCAGCAATCCTCCTGTCTCTGCCTCCCGAGTGCTGGGATTACAGGCACTGTGGTATGCGGTGTTGATTGTTGGTGGGCGTGTCTCCACGCCCAGCATTATATGTGGTTACCGAGGATCGAACTCAGGACCTTGCACTTGCGAGGCAGGCGCCAGAACCACTGGGCTAACCCTCCAGCCCAAACATTTTGTTCTTAATTTGTAAGGTACCTAGAGAAATCTAAATAATTATTATAATCAGTTTTGCTAATAAGAGGATCTTTATTGGAGAGATAAGGAAGGAAAATAATCACCTCATGATCAATGCTATACAAAACACTAAATATTTAATATATATTACCTGAAGGTTATAAATAAAAAAAATGCCAATACTAGTCTGTTTTCAGCTTGTGATAAATCTTTTGAACGTGAACACTACCCATCTGGGGTCCCAGAGGCAGCTAGCTGCCCATCACTGAATGTTGCCAAGAAGATTGAGAAGAAAAAATTCAATATTTTCTCATGTCAGAGATGTGTGTTGCACATGAAGCTGCTAGTAAATATTGATGTCAACCAACAATTCATTTTTTAAAAAGTAACAAGTTGAATATTTGGGTTCTTCTTAGTTTTAGAAAAGCCCTGGGAAGGAGGAAAGCCAAAGACGAGGAGGGAGGGAAGGAAGCCCATCTGTGGTTTAGGCAAAGAGCACAGAACTGTCTGTAGAGAATTTAAAACCAACAATAAAACAGAAGTAAAGTTGGTCTGCTTTTTATTAACACCATGCCTCAAGTCAGCGATAAAATTTTCCTCCCAGGAAGAAAAAATTGTGTTGTTTTAAATTCTAAACAAATGCTATGGTTACTATTAAATTTTAATAACATATATAAGCTTCAAATTAACACATACTCTTCACACATCCTCTCACAAACATTGTATTCTACGTGGAATTTAATTTAATTCTCACTTTTACAGTCAGGCACTCATATATGCATGTGTTTCAAGAGTATGTTATTACGACTTGGAATCATCTGAGCTCTCTCCAATCAAAGTTCATGGCCTTCTTTAACATTAAAATAGAAATTAAAAATAATAGGCCCCTGATTATAAAAGGAAGGGGAAAACTTGAACAGCCTCAATTTTGTTACTATCCATGAGTTTTTATCTGTGTTTAAAATATTTGAAGTTTTTAGGATTGAGTCTAAAGAAGGTAAAACAGGGTGATGTTAAACATTCTGGGATTGATCATAAAATGAGATTTATGAATACATGCCCAAATTTTAAGTCTTCAATTATTTACATGGTGTATCACGTGAAAGAATTTTTCTGAAAATATAGTTGTTGAAAAAAATCTGTCAATCAAGTATAGTTAGAAATCTGACTATGCTCTCTATGTTTAAAGAAAACTAAGTGGAAAGAGGGTGGATCCGTGGTGAAGCACGTACAACATGCTCAAGGACTTCAGTTTGATGCCCAGCACCCCCCCCCCCACTCTGAAACAATCTTTGGCACATGTATACATTAAAAAGTGATACAAAGAAACAAAGATGGGGAGTTGAAAAGAAGGTAAAACATTTTTATATTACTTGCAGATACCAAACACATAGAGTAAATATAAACCTTATATGTCAGCTGCAGGAAGCAGCCTACGAGCTGGGATAGATCCTGACCAAGGGGTTATAGTGATGAAAAAGAGACATGAAATAAATTAAAACCTGGGGAGCCAAGTGACCCCTATCTCCTTTGGACAGAGCCCCAGGTGATTGGCGCACCTTGGCTTTGTTCACCCGGATATGGACATGAGCAATTAAAAGCTCCACAGGATTTACCTGTCTCCAGCCTCCAAGGTATTTCTTGGGGTAAACAGCTTCCGGTCAGGTGTTTTTCCATTTTCCTGCGGGGTGTTAGCGCGCATGCGCGTGCACGTGCTCTTCCTGCGTGCTGCCGGGGGGGCCGGTTAGGCCTTATTCTTCGCATGCGATCTCCACAGTCAGCAACATGTAGTAAATAAAATATAAATACATAAAATGAACTGAAAATGTGGAAAGGAGATTTAGAGAAGGAGGGACAATGGTGGTTGGGAAGAGGAAGGGGTTTTTAAAAAATCGAGCGGTTATGTTCACACCTCGCTAATGTAAAAGGAGGGCTGCAATAGCATGAACCTGAAATGTACAGTCAACTCAATAAAGGAAGACACACAAAATTTGGAAATACAAATTTTAAGATATTACACTACATCTGCTAATACGTAAGAGGTTCTTCTTGTATAAAAATGCAGTACTGAAGTTAAAAAATGGATTTTACACTGTAGCAATAACTTTGAATTTTTATAAATTTCATAGACATGGCTGTTCATCTATAATTCAACAAAAGAAAACCACTATTCTTTGGTTCTCTTTCTGCCTACTAGAATTAGTTTTCATTTTATGATAATTATTTGATTACAATAGACCACTGATGATGATTTATGATAAATTGTCACATGAAGAAGATAGTGTTGAAGTTGAATATGTTTCATTCAACTTGTATGGAGGAAATGAGTTATTTTAAGTACCAGAAATATTTGGTCTCTACTGAAGCTCAAATGGCAGAAAGGAAACTTAAAAGATTTCTCTTCTGTCTTTTATATAGAGATGTGTAAATTTTGCATGGTGCTAGATAATTGGAGAGGCAAATGATCTTGTGGACCTTCTGTTGAAATTTCTATTCATTAAAAGATGATGTGATGAGTGTGAAAAATTAAATCACAGAATGAGATACTTTCAACAAAGTACTATCCATATCCTGAATGACATATAGATTCAGAATAAATATTAATTAAGCACAATGGAAGAAAAGAAAAATAAAAATCTGAACAAAATATTAGAATGGCATCGAACATAAATAAAGTCATATATACAAGGGAATGTAAATTAAAGCCACAAAGTGATTTCACTACAAAGTTAATGGAAGATCTCACATGAAAATAAAATGAACAATACTAACTGCCTAATTTTGGTAACAATGCAGGAGAGCTGGAATTCTAAATAATTTGTTAAATATATAAATGTAAATTTTCATTACACTTCGGAAATTAGTTTAACAGTTACAGAGGCTGATCATACACACTCCCTTGACCCAGACATTCTTTATAGAAATTGTGAAATAGCAGTTTAATAGCTCCAACTCTACACAACTCAGTTATTCTACATTTGAGTAGATGAACTATCTGTTGTTATGAATCTTGAATATGAATTTAAGAACTGAATATTACACATGAATTAAAAATGAAAAAAATACCTACTCAACCACAGTGAGATAGGAGAATATGCGTATCAAATATGTAAAATATAGAGAAAAAACTTTCACATATTTATATTAAATTTAAAATGGGAGACCTCATATATAGTTTTAGAAGTCAAGGTAATGCTTAACTTGGTCAAAAGTAATGGTTGCAGGGAGATCTCAAGCTTTTCATGTGGTGATAGTATTGAATTTCTTGAGAGTTTCTATATAATGACACTTCAATAACATTTAATTAAATTGCAATTACTATAATTTCAATCATAAGACAAACACAAAACACTACTTATTTAGCATAGCTAAATAAAAATTGAACCTTATAATAAACTTTGGTGTAATATACTCATATAATCTTTTATATATTATCACAAAATCTTTTTAAGCAATTTACATAAAATTGGATTTTAAGATTAAGGAAATTTGAACTATTGTATTCATTTCTAGTATGAGAATTTAATATCACATTCATGCCTTAATCATTATCTGACACTGTATTACTAGACTGCCTAGTGGAATTACCAGTTAAAGAGATGTAAAGAATACATGTGTTACATTATTCTTAATGATGCCCTAAAATGTTCATTAGGGACAATTGCTTTGCCAGATACCTAATAATACTTTTAAATCAAGAAGCCAATGAAGATTCTATCATATTAGAATCATTTCAAAGCACCTGGATTCTTCTACTTAGATATGCTATTATTTGTTATACATCAAGTTGTTTTTCCCAATAAGTCACACACATGCAAAAAAATTCTTTATGTAAAATTCCTCAATCTCTTCCAAACATAAAGGATAGGAAAATGATAATAGTGTATTCTTATTTAAAGAAGTATAAATATCTGCCCTTTTTTGATTTATTAAGATTTCAGTGTTTAAAATTGATAGAAATCAATTTTATGATTAACTCCAAAGTTGTATGGAATTACATCAAAAATTAAATCACTATATTTAGACTAAAATTTGATACTGATTTTGTTTGGAGTAATTTATATCCATTTAATCAAAATTTGAAAACATGGGAACTAAAGTTCACTAACCAAATTAGTGCAGTTCTAAAAGTTTGAAAGAGAATTTAACCAAGGTTAATAAACTGTGTTCTTTTATCCAGCATGATATTTTTAAAAATAATGTCTTTGTGACAGCACTTGTTCTTAAATACTTCACAAATTACAGTTCTGCAATGAAAATCAACTAAATTTTATTTTAAAATTAGAAATTAGTCTTCTCTGTGTGTGGTACCCGAAATCGAACTCAAGCCTTGTGCTTCCACTTGAGCTGAATCCCCAGCCCAAAATTGGTCATTTCTCCATTAGTTTTTTGATTAAACAAACTATTCATGTGTAGTCATAGAGGATTAGTATCCAGATGAAAGACCCTTTTGTGGACCATGTATCCTCAGTCTGATCTAATTCTTGGAAACTATGGTTCCCGGTATTTTGGACCCAGGGTCTTGATGCAACCACAGGCTGCTTCGGTCATTCTTGTGAGGGCATCTTATTACAGATGCATACAGACCTTTCCTGTTAAACTCAGATAGCTGACTTGCACTAAAATTACTGACTTTTTTTAGGTTAGCAAATAATTTAAAAAATGTATGCTCAGCAACCATTGCTTCTTGTGGAAATGCTTTGAATTTTTAGATATGTAATCTCCTACTCTCTAGAAGCATATGCTCTGTTTTAAAAGTCTATACATTTGTAACTCATGCTTCAGATATTGCTTTTAGAAGTCGTTTTCCAGAGCAATAGTAAACAACATAGAGTGTCATTCACAGTTCCGTTATTCAGGTATTTTTCTGTTTTCCCATGTGACACATTCCTGTGTGCCTTACTCTGCACCTCTGTTTTCCTGGATGCACTTTGGCTTAGTGCCCTACAGAGGGAGACCCCACGGCCTGTTTTTTTGCTGCCTGTGTGATGTCCAGTGTACCATGTCTAGCATGGCAGAGTTCCAGGTACCCTGCAATGTCCACCATCGCTTCAGTGGTAACTGAAAAGTTACACTGTGGAAAACTACTTCTAAAAGCAATATCTGAAGCATGAGTTACAAATGCATAGACTTTTAAAACAGAGCATATGCTTCTAGAGAGTAGATTACATATCTAAAGTTTCCAGCTTAGCATTGGATCTGATAGAGTTTCAGTGTCATTTCCATAAAATAGGTTCTCCTTTTTATAAATAATACATATCAGTCTACCAATTGTTTATTATTATAAAATTATTGAAATTTTAATATTGGTATAGTTTTTGTTCACAGAATTAAAGATTAAATTTTAAAAACAAGTAATTTTTTTTTTGTTTTGTTTTTTTTTTTGAGACAGGGTCTCGCTTTGTAGTTCAGGCTGGCTCTGAGCTCACTATGTAGCCCAGGCAAGCCTCGAACTAAGCAATCCTCCTGTCTCTGCCTCCCGAGTGCTGGGGTTACAGGCGTGAGCCACCACGCCCGGCTAAAAACAAGTAATTTTTAAATTTAAAAATGCTATAATTTTTAATTGTCAAGTGTTTCTCATAGTATTCCAAAATATGAAAATATTCTGTTGACACAAAAGCTCTGGAATGTACTGGATTACCTAATTAACCAGACAGTAGCCTATTATTTCTGGTAAAAATTGATATAATATTAGTAAAGGATTTTCTGCAGAAAATGAGTGAATATTTTATTTAGTTTTCTTCCTTCCTAAATACAAAATCATAATCAGGGACTCATGCTTGAAAATTGCTTCTCCATAGACAGACATGTACTTCCACTGGGAAATAAAGTTGTCTTTTCATCTTGAAATTGACTGATAAGTACATGAATTCCCATTGTTTTACAGATGAAGTGAAAAGGTCTGAATCCCTGACATGTTATTTGAGAAGGTTTGTAAAGAAAAACTGACTGATGTCATTCTATGTTAAATATATTGCTTTTCTTTATTTATATTTCTTATTGATTTCTTCTGCTTAGATTTTAGCCTGTTGTCACTGAACTCAGTAAATGAATTATCTTCAAAATTTGTATGTGTATATATAAAGATATCAGTATGAAAATTAGTATCTCATGTTACCAAGTACACAGATCTTAAAAATTGAACTAATTAGTATGTAAGGAAATCAATTTTCTTACATCTCTTTAAATTTAATAGTGAAAAATGAAATGTACACTTCAGTATTATCTCTTTCATTTTTCTCACCTTTCACCTTTTTCTTGCTTGGTTGATTTTCCAAAAACCTGCTTTTCCTGCTCGTAGTCTACTATTTGGTTTGTACATGTTACTCCCTACTTTGTATTCCTTCAAAATCGGGAAGTAAGTTGAGGCCTGAACAGATGTGGGGTGGGGTCTAACTTTGTTTTAACTATAAAAGACGCTAGATTTGGGGACATGGAATGTTGATGTGTCCGATTTTATTTGCCTTGCTTGTGGGAGCTGATTGTCTCTTCAGAAAGTGCCTTCCTGAAGGGGATGTCTGTAAGCTGACTCATGACAAAATGTTCACAGAAGACGTTTTTCCCTCCCTTGAAAGCTGGCAGTGTTTGAGTTAGGCTAAAAGTCTGTGATGAGCTACTTAGACAGTGTCACCCTCATGAGACCTGAACAGAGATTTGGCTATTGAGACATGTGGAACAGCGAGTCCTACTGAGCAATTCTAAGCTGCCCTTTACAGCATTTCCTTCTTCCTTGGATAAAGGTTATCTCATCATCTAATAAACTTTCAGGAATTAGAGGGGAGCCTGTGTCAACTCTTGGTGGAACGCGGTCCCTCCCGAGAAGTCTTCCTTTATATCCCACGTGTAACTAAGTAGAATAACAAGCTAGGCCCTGGCTTAGGGACTGGGGCTTGAGCTTAGCGACTGTGGGCATGGTGGCTGTTTAATGCATTCATGGTCATACATGTAAGACACATAGGAGTTAAAAAAAATCTGTGAATTGGTGTGGAGCTGCTAAATGAGAAACTATTTTGGAGTGAAATATGCAAATGTCAGAATGTGGCAAAAAATTATAAGGGTAGTCCTCAGTGGGATGGTTTTTCAAATTATTCAAACCTCAGAAGAGAACCCTGCTTCAGAAAGCATCTTACATTCTTCTTATGAGACATTGTGCAAGAGGATTATCCTGAAAATAAAAGAGGTATAAGAGTGTTGATTTCCATCTGCACACTGACCGCAAGCCAAGGCCTCATCATGCTTTCCGTTGACTCCAGCGGTCCACACGGGGCACATAAGGCAGGAGGTAACAGACTACCTCGTCCACAAAAAGTATCCAAACATCCAGACATCAGCTTAATTTCCAGTTGCCTTACACACTAAATGGTATTCTGACTGGACCAATGGCCTCATCATCAGGTCAACTCACTTTGTCTACAAATACAGAGAATTAGGCCAAAGTATCCGCGAGCAAAACACAAGCTGAGCAGATCGAGAACCGCTTCTCTACAGCCCCAAGGGACGGTGTGTGAGTCACCCATGACACTTTGTAAGAAGAAACCAGAAAGGTTTTGCTTTTGTTATTAACAAATAAGCACAACAAAGGAGAGTGCAGAATAAAATATGTGATTCAAGGAATGAAAATGGAAAACCAAGGGGTTTTTATTTGTTTGACTTAGAAATGGGACAGGGTGGTACCTGCCTTATTTACTTCCACTATTCTCCAGAGAGGAAAACTGATGACAGATGCACCTTCATTAGGGGAAGAACCTAATGGCAGGCAGCTGAGAAACTGTTGTTCTCAAAGAAAATCAGTGCTGAGCTCTTTTAATTGGACCCCTCTCCTCCTTCCTCCTGAAATTTCTGCCCGGAGTGTGCAGTAAACCGTAGCGGTCATGATGGAGCCTAGTGGTCCAAGTGACTGCATCCCAATTCTCCTGCTAGCAGTGTTTAAAACATAATAATTTTAGTTGTGATCATGATATGTACATGAAATGAACCAATAAAATAAATCAATGAAAACAATAATTTTAAAAGCACCAATGTCCAGGGAGGCATGATTCATTCAAAAGCAGGACCCTGCATCTCACTGAAAGTTGGTTAGAAATGATACATTATCACTCGCATGTGCAAGCTCCTTTCTGCTGCTGTGCCTCTTTCTCGTCATACTTTTCACCTGGAGTGGTGGGTGGTACTGATACTATTGGTATATCCTCATATTAAAATATGGTTATCGTATAATCCTGCTTTCCTCACTTTCTCATCAGTGAGACATAAGACCTCATACCGACAACTCTGAGGAAGAAAGGATTATTTGGAATCTCAGTTTTGCCCTCATTCGCTGCCTTCCAGGAAAAAGGCATGACAAAGAGGCATGGCAGAGTAAGGTGGCTTGCGTCATGGTGGCCACAACGTGGAGGAAAATGAGGAGAGGAGATGCGAAGTGAGATCTGTCCTTAGTGTCAGGGCAGCGTCGATTTTCCTCTTTGGATCAGACCCCCCCCTCCTGACGGCGAGTCAAACATAGCACCCCTATAATCCAGTCACCTTTAACAGGGCCAATTTGGATCCCATGACAACTTTAGGGGACAGTCTCGATATCAACCCTAATCGATGCATATTGAATCATAACAGTTGAACTTCCTGTAATATAACCATACACTTCTAAAAAGAATAAAGATTGCTCTCTAAGTGCACCAGCACCTCATAATAAATGGAAGCATGATGTGCTGCAAGTATGTACTAATAACATTGTTCTAAAAGACTGCAATAAACAGCCAGTAGAGCAAGATATAGGACGAAACAGAATTTCTCTGGACAGGGGAAATTAAAAGCAGGGGACCAGCCAGCAATGTAGATTGTGGGTTAGGCAGAATCCAAGGGTTTGATCGCACCATTCCGATGCGTGTTCTCCAGCGACGCTGGTGATGTCGCTGAGTGACAGTGACGCTGAAGTCAAAGGGACGCGGTGAGTTTTTATTCCAAGGGCCGCTGCTCTTTGTTAACTGCTGCAGGAAAGACTGTAATTCTCACCGGAAGGGCCCCTCCTCCGTACCCCGGGGACACAGTTCCCTGTCTCTGCGGGCTTTTCACTGATTTCCCAGGTGCGGCTTTCACTCAGGGGCTTTCCTATCTTATCCGCCATATTTGTGCAGAATGGTTGGAGCTTCACCTAGCGATCTCTGTCAGCCTCCTGCAAAAGAAATGTTGCTTAGGCACCTGCGTAATTTCAAACTTCCTACTATGCACATTAACCAAAGCAAAAACAGGTGAAATAATCTATATACATATTCTACTTAAACTCTCCAAAATTTTACTCCGACATGTATTCAGTGTGAATGTCACTCACAAGTATCTTACGTTCCTTTTCATCATCCTGAGGTTAAAATCCTGGAGTGTATGTTACATGGATAGAATATCTCAATTTCAACCAGCCACACTGCAGGCGTTCAGTAGACGTGTGACTAATGACTATCCCATTGGAGAACACGGAACAGTATCACGCATTAGATTGGGTTATTCCTCTCTTTGAGGTAGCTACAGGCCTTCCTGTAGCAACTGGGAACCTTAGCAAAAACTTCCTCATTTCCATCACTCTCACCCAAGAAATGCGGTGACCATACTCTTAAGTCAAATACCGTTCTTTCATGTAAGGTCTGTTCCACATTTTACAGATGAAATTTGTACCAGCATCAATAATTGTAGCCATCAAGAGGGCATCCGAAACTTCTTGCTTTGTATCCTTGGAGAAGGCTCATTTCTATGACATGTTTCCTTAGTTAACTAACCATTGAGAAACTCTTAAAATATCCCTCCTGTGTACTTGGTAAAAAGAAGTCAGTAGAACAAGAAAGAGAATTGTATTCTGTGGGTCTGTGAAGTGTGTAAGCAGCACCCTGTCGATGGGCAGCAGTTGATAGGTTCAGGTCCTACCACAACATACACTTCTGTGCTTCTATACAGTAGGGATGTTTCTCAATTTCAAATAACAATCATCTTAATAGTACTTGATATTAACTTTATTTACTTTTATTCTTTGAAGTATTTCTTTGGACTAAAACTTGCTAAGGATTGTACACTTACTAAATACTAAGTTATATAAATAAATATCGTGAAGTAGTAGAATACATACTCTTCCATGCAGCCGCCGGCACTGGCATGGACACCCCGCCCCCTGGGGTAGTGGGCGGAACTTCCCGGACTCCCAGCGCGGGATCAGCTCCGGAACCTGGAGGCTCTGGTGCCGTCTGGTGCCCACAGGCCTCCACGGAGCAGCGCGCGGGGGGACAGAGGATCGCTGCCGGGCAGGAAGAAAGTTCTGCCCACCCACCCGAAGGGACAGGACCCATACCATTGAAAAGTACACTGAGAAGTCTGGACAATCTCTCCCTTTCCCGTTCCTTCTCTTCCCTAACTTGAATCCACTGAAACATTTCCCGTCTTCATTAGTAGCTCTACAATGGCTAATGTGGATATAAATGTCTGAGTTGCCTAACTTTTTTGTTTTATATCTGGGATGTTCATTTTAAGGTGTCCCAACCTAGGAAGAGAAAAAAAGGACTATGAAAATGTAAAATATTCATTGCATAGGCTCAAGAATTCCTGGTCTAAAACATTTAGGATACTTCTAAAGCCAGGATTAGAGTTTCTGGTGACAGCCTAGACCAAATAAAAGAGTTGTGATGTTTTGCACGTGGTCATCTGGAAGAGTTCTTCGTGCGAGTTTTTACTTAAAGTAACAAATGAGCTTTACTGTCTCCCTTTCTTTCTCTTTTGCTTGCTCTTTTTGCTATCTTCTTCCTTCCCTTCCCTTCTTTGCTTCCTTCCTTCCTCTTTGCCACTTCCTTTTTTCTTTTCTGTATCTGTAAATCTTTAAAGATGGTCACTGAACACAAGAAGCGCTTCTCTAACTGATAACGCACTAAGAAGAAAACTCATTCCCGGAGTGGAAAGTGAGTTCCCCAAGTGGGGAAGGTGAGAAACCCCCTCTTTCTGAGTCCCCGGCTGCGGGCAGCACAGCTCACATGCTGGGATAAGCCTGACTCTGGGCTTAGGCATGAGAATTCTGTGGGCATGACTTGTGTTACAAACAACTCTTCATGGAAATAGCCAATGATCTTTCAGAAAAATGAAAAAAAAAAAGAAAAGAAAAATATTCCTTAAACCTGTATTATAAAGAGAAAAACACTAAAATTGAAGTAAATCGTCCAAGTCTTCAACATTGCTTAATTATTCTACTTTTAAGACACTATAGTTCAAAGTTGAGCTAGCAAAATTTATCTAGGCAAGTTTAAAATGTCTTATTTAGCCTTAAAGTATTTAGTTACTTATTTCTTCTATTTCCTAAAGAGCATTTACAGAGTGTCAATAAACCAAATTCAAAGAGAAATGAAATGAAAACAAAGTTTTGGCTTTAATAAGCTCCATTTATTCTCAGGGAAATCTATAAAATATAAGAACTGGGCAGAAGAGATGAAGGTTAAGTCATCAAGAGCAAGATCATTATTTTCTCATTTCAAAAGATCTATAAAAGGGCACAGGGTGGCCCTCGCTGTGTTAATTCACAAGCATAAATATTTGAAGGTAAAGGCTTGAAATGTACATCTGGCCTGAAGTTACAACAGTCAGTGACAGCTCACTTCACCTTCTGAGTCTATCTTTTCCCAGCATATTAGGCAGATCAAATTAAGTTTTGTATAGGGAGGACGCACAAATTTAACGTTTGTGACAACTCACTTTCTGACCTAATTATATAGAGATCGTATTACTAGTAGTCTCACTAGTTTTACTCCATATCCAATATACAATGATATGTGCATGTATTATCTCATAATTCTTATATTTGTTAGCATTTTAAACCCTAACATATATTTAGTTTAACTTGAAGAGAATTTTATGCTCCTGGGGGACAAATTCTTATTTTTCTGATCCTTATTTTCCTTATTGGTAAATGATTGATTTGCAAAAGTTGATCAAGCGAGACAGCTAAAGAAGGCATGCTATACATAAAATACATTTGAAGAAGGAAGAAATGGATAATCATTTATCTATCCTACTCTATTATTTCCCAAAATAGAATTAATTGATGACTTATTTTTAATACTTAAAGAGATAGTAAAAGAAAGGCTATTTTCTTGCCTTACTTTTTCTTTCAGGAACTAGGCTATCTAAAAGAAAAGCTTAGCATTTCCTTGAAGGTGTTTTACAAACTTAAATAAATCAGATTAGATGAACTATTTTATATCCAAGATTAGCAAAAATTCATACTGTTGACTTTTTACCCTTTAGCTGTATACAACACTGTAACTGACTGATCTCATTACCTTGAAATCTAGTTTCTCCATCGGATTCTTAGCAATTATCTGTTTTGATGAGGTAAAGAAATAAATCATATCCATTTTATATGAGGTGTTGACATTTATTGATATAATGTTCTCTTAAAATCTAGCAGGAAATGATCTTTAAATTGTGATAACAAGTAGACAGAAATTAATGGACCTTCCCAAACTAGAAAACTTTGTCAGCTTGGAATTCATCATCAAAATTCCTTGACTAAACTTTTGTCAAGAAAATTAGAGAATTTAAGTTTTTCTGTCTTCTTTTAGTAAGGAAAATAAAATCTAAAAGGCTGCATGGAGCTATGTTTGTGGAACTTGTGCTGTTATTTTTTGTGAATCCCTGTTGAAGATACTGTATTATTGAGAAGGATTATTATTTCCTTTCAGGTATTGACCACATACTATATTTTCTGGCGGCACTAACTAAAAGTCCTTCAGAAGAAAATCTTTGAAAAAAGATTTTACTCTAAATAATTTAGGAAGAAGAAATAGATAAACTATTGTGAACATAATAAATGATTAACATTCAGACACTTCTACATTAATATTTAATATGAATGTGTTGTAATGTAACATGCAATATAAATTTTACTAGATATATAAAAATGTAAAGCATGAATCATTCAGGTCACCTTTCTTACCGATTTTCAAGGTAGTTGTAGGTAAACACTAACAGTGCATCTCTACAAATTCATAATTAGTCTGTTTTTCTTTTACCTCATAATTCCTTTCATAGCTTTTATCTTATTGTCCTCTCAGCTTTTCGAATTATCTACCCATTATCTATCCCCTTATATTTATTTTCATTTATCTTTAAAGCCAACAAGAGTGGTTATCGATATGCAAGTAAATTATATTCAGACATTATTGTAATTTGCATGCCTATTTGTATATGAGGATATGAGCTACCCGCACAGCCTGACAATACAACTTCCTCTATCCAATAAGTTTTTCATTTATCCTTGCTTAAATGCATTGAGATTTAAAAAAAATCAATAAATGTGAGTTTTTTAAAACTACAATTCAATTATAATGGTACTCAATAAGTCACAGCGTGTGCACTCTAAATGGGGAGTGTACTGAGCTTTTTTTCCTTAGTAGAAAACACAGAAATAGTGGAGAAATTAAAAATGTCAGCTTTTGCCTTCAATTATGTTTATATTTTGCTGAAGAAAATGTTTGAATTACCGAAAATTTTTACTTCCCTTGAAACCATATTGAAAGGTGACCTTGTTCTAGGAGTGTGACTAGCTATACTTTGGGCTCTTCGGATTGGAAACCTCCTTTTCCTGTTAGACATGCGTGTGACGCAACGAAAAACGTGCAGAGCTGGAGGTCAAAGAGCGCAGCGCCCCCGCATTCAGAGGACGCCTAGGTGGGTCTGCGTTCATGGGTCTCCAAGCTTCTGGAGTGCTTGTGACATCTCACAGCTTGGCTTTCCCCAAACATACGACACAGAAGGCAAATGTGAGAATTCGACATGGATTTAAAATATGTTTTCAGCTCTCAGTATGCAGGAAATGAACCTTTTGGCCGGGAAATTTACTTCTGATTGATGAGGCAAATAATGCCTGAAAAAGCTGATCCCTCTTCAGAATCATTGGCTTTTGTACAATTTTCTCAATTTCACTTTTGAAAAACCCTTTTCCCTGCCAAATACGTCACTTCAAAAATTTTTTGGCCTTATTCATCTGTTGGGTGATTGTGTTTTACCACAGAATTTTAGTGTACCTGAAATGAAAGCAGCCTAAAAACCTTTGTATTTTTATCTATTTATTTGTTTGTTTGTTCATTTATTTTTTTCTATTAGAGCCTCATTACACTGGTTCTTACACAAACGGAGAATGTAAAGTTTTAAGGGAAGGGTGGAAATCATCCTAAAGATTATATAAACCTGACTTAACTTGGCAGGTGAGTGGTATGGTGCTAAATAGATTATTTAACTGATTGTGAAGTTCAGGAAATATAGTCATGGGTGGAATCACTTGATGTCTTTCAGAAATCAGTCTTTTAAGTTGTTTTGGTAAAAAAAAATCCACTAAACATCTAAGTAAAAATCTTTTTCTACTTTTCTGAGGTGTAGGTTGTAATAATTGTTCTTTACTGAGTGCTTATCTAATATTATTATTCTTTTCCTTTCCTCTGTTTGAAGTCCCATAAGTTATATGGCACACTCAGTTTCAATGACTTGAGCCACATTGATTTTCATTCCTGATCAAACTCCGGTGCACACGCCTAAGTGCATAGCTAGGAGGGAGCTCCTGTCTAACCGGATAACAGATGTTTCTGCTTAGAAACAAGAGATAACCCCAGTGATTCCTCTGAAGAAACCGCTCATTCATTCTCAGTTTTCCTTAGATGTATGAAGACAAAATTGACACAAATTGCCTACATTTGCATTGTGTGGTGATGATATTTTGATATATGTATAGAACGTGAAAGGACTAAATCCAGATAATTAACATATGATCACTTTATATTCCTTTTGGTTTCCTGTGCTCTCAGTGACTCACACATGCTTTTTACTATTATCCATGGTCCTCCTGCTGAACAACAGGTTTCCAAGGCATGTTTTTCTAATTAAACCTCTGTGTCCTCTCATGTCATTTCCAGACTCGTACACCCACCATTCTTATCAGCTGTAATATTTTTTAGAAACCACATATGAGTGAAATCTTGACATATTTTTCTTTCTGTGCCTGTCTTTCTTCACTTATAATGTCCTCCCGATTTCATTCATATTATAAATGTTAAGATTTCATTGTTTTTTAAAAATGCACAATACTTCTGTGTGCATGTGTAACTTACATTTTCTTCACTTATTTAACAGTGGTTGATTTACAGTGTTGGCTTCTTATTGTAGATATTGTAAAGAATGCTGCAGTCAATGTGGGGTGCAGATGATCTCAGATTACTGTAACATACCCAGAAATGGGGATTGCTTGATGTGTGCTATCTATATTTAGCTTTCTTGAGGTCATAACTTCATACATAATGGCGGTATTAATTTACATTCCCACCCACAGTATATAAATATTCTTGTTTCCTACACTTTTAGCAACATTTATTGCTAGGGAAAGCATTCAAACATGTAATGATCTCCATGGAGATTTTTTTTACTCATTTTTTTCCAGTAAACGGTATGTCACAATAATCACTGAAACTAGGTGGTATTTTGTGCTGTTTTGTTAAGTAGAAAGTCTGTATTACTATAAAATGAACACATTACGTGACATATTTCATAAAGATTTTAACAAAACATGTTTTTGCTTTTTTTTTTTTTTTTTTTGAGACAGGGTCTCGCTTTGTAGTTCAGGCTGGCCCTGAGCTCACTATGGTGCCAGGAAAGCCGCCGCGAACTCAGCAATCCTCCTGCCTCTGCCTCCCGAGTGCTGGGATTACAGGCGTGAGCCACTGCGTCCGGCATTGTGGTATGCGGCGTTGATGGTTGGTGGGCGTGTCTCCACGCCCAGCATTATATGTGGTTACCGGGGATCGAACTCAGGTCCTTGCGCTCACGAGGCAGGCGCCGGAACCACTGAGCTAACCCTCCGGCCCAACATGTTTTTGATTTTACATGGGGAGTATTTAGGGAGAGTATTTCTTAAATGTTCAAAGAAGATTAAAATTTGAGAGTTTTATTATTTTAGCTTAAATTTGTATTTATGTCATTTAATTTTAGCACACTAAAGTATTAACATAGATATTGAAGCATTTTTGAGGCTCTCTAAAAGAAAATGTGGTAGCCACAAGTTTTTTAGTTAATAATCAGCAAGAAAACTGAGTTAAAGTTTTGATTTTTCTTTAAAAATAAGATTTCATTAAAATATACAAATGAACAGTCTTTGCATTTGGAATGTATTCGGACATGTATCTCTTAGGACAATGAAGAGTTGTTTAATCATTGAAACATGTTCGCTCACTGAGTTTCACAAAGACAGAGGACTGGAGCCTGTTGACAGTGGCCCAGTATTTAACACTGCACGACATTGTATTTTCCATGTCATTTCCTGGACATCCCAGGGTACCTGGGGTTCAGGTTAAGTATCACTACTTTGTGGCTGCTTCAGTGTTCTGGGCCACCCTATCACATTTATTGTTCTTTAAAAGGAATCAAGTGAAAAAAATACAGAAAATTCCTTTCCATATTTTGGATCAAAGCAGCTGAGATAAGCAGGCAAGCAGTCACAAAACACGAGTATTTCGCAGTTTCAAAACTGCAAGTAAATGATGCAGAGCCAACGTTAGTTCAATCGTGTAAAACAGAAGGAAAAATTCTTGGTCATATCCAGTAGGGGGCAAACAACAGAGGACGGAAAAGCACAGAATCTCAGACTGTGACTTTGGAGAATGCTGTAAAAGAGCAGACCAGCGTGAAGCCGGCTCTTTGGGGAGACTGGACGCATGTGAGTGTTCCCTTTCCTAGTTTGTGACTCAGGGTCCTGGCTGGATTCTTCGAATAGGTATGCAGTTAATGTGTCAAACAAATATTTCTTTTTAAAACATCATATACATTGTAGTTGCTGTCTGTTTTGGTTTTTTGGGTTTTCTTATTTCCATATGGTAAATTAAAAATAATATTTTAGCTTATCTAATTGATACATAGAATAGAAATAAATATTGGTGTATTACTGTACAACGTGACACTTTTTTGAAGTTTTGTTTTGATTGCAGCCTTGATGGTTAATCCCAGGTCCTTCTGAATGCTAGATGAAGACTTTAAAACTAAGGTGCCTCCCAACCCTCTTAAAATGTTACTAAATGACAGGCTCTCTCCAAGTTGTTAGGGCTGGCCTTGAACTTGCCCTCCTCCTGTCTCAGCTTCTTAAGTAGGCGGGATTACATAAGCGCTAAAAGCCAGACTATGTATAATGTTTTGACACATCTAAGGTTTAAATTAGAGCAAACATATCTCTCTCCATTAAAAATTATTTCTTTATGGAGAAAGTACTTAGGATATTTTTTTTTGAGAATTTTGAGACGTAGAACATTACAATTAGCTCTAATGACTTGCTGTGGAATAGCCCACCACAGGGTCCTGCTTCTGTCGAACCGCACCTTAGTACCCACCGATCGACCCTTCTGTATTCACCCCCACCCCTGATCCCTTTGTTGACTGGTAAACACCATTTTATTTTATTATTATTATTTTTGAGACAGGGTCTTGTTTTATAGTTCAAGCCAGCCCTGAGTTCACTATGTAGCCCAGGCAAGCCTTGAACTCAGCAATCGTCCTGCCTCTGCCTCCCGAGTGCTGGGATGACAGGCGTGAGCCACCATGCCCAACAATACCATTTTATTGACAACTTCTCTGAGATCAGTTTTAGATTCTATAAGGAAATGAGATCATGGCTTGGTTTACTTAAGCTCATGATACATTTTACATTTATAGTCACTTATGATAGATGATATTTAATTTCTTTTGTGAATAAATAGTATTCCCTGTGGGCTTCATTTTCTTCATCTGGTCATCAGTTGATGACTATTGCTTCCATTTTTTGTCTCTTAAAAGCATGCAGCAGTGAGCACAGGACGCAGATGCCTCTATGATGTGCTCATTTGCTACACAAAGGCAAACTTAATGATTTGAATTTCTCAGTTTTTGGTCGCAGGTTTCGTACTGACTTAAATCCTCTATGAATAATTCAGCGTCTTCCCTAGTTTATTAAAAAAAAATGAAATGGGTTTATGTATTTTCTGTGTTTCCCTCAATTCTTTGAAGGATCCATTTGTAGTCCACAAATTTATCCCAGGAAAAAGTTTGGTAAATACGTGTTACTTATGTGAGTGTGAACGAACGGAGTTATATCACTTAGGAGAGTGACCGAGTTCTTCTTTTCCATAGCAACTTCCTTGTAAGTGGAGAGCAGACACGTACTTTAGAGAACAGAGCGCTATTTGGATTTGTTTGTCATGGGTTTGCGGAGGCAGAACGAGGCCTGGCCTAACAGCGCTCACGGTGCCGCCAGCGGCTCAGTTCTGGCCTGAGCAGCAAGCACCCGATGCATGAGGAGTACTGCACAAGTGTTTTCTTAACAAAATTCACTGAGCACCCAGTTCAATGAATTGCAACTCAGTCAAGTAACGAGTAATAATAAGTGTTGTAACGGAAAGTGCAGGATGCGGAGCAGAGAGTAGCCACAGCTGTGTGTGTGGCAGCGAAGCAAAGGACTCTGCCGAATCAGCAACTAGGAAAATACGTTTCAGGGTGAGGAAACACTAAATTCACAAAGTTGACCGCAAGAAATAGCCTTGAAACCTGGAGGATCAGAACCGATGCCCGGTGAGGGCAGCGTTAGGAGCAGCAGGGATGCGGGAGGAAATTGATAAAAAGGGAAACTGGAAAATGTAGCATGTCAGAAAAAGCGCGGTCGCTGTATTTTACTGCGAGGCTGGTCGGCACCCCTGGAGCAAACCAGCTCTGCAGTGATGTGAAAGGGTTAACATATTACAGTGATCAAGGTGATTGCTCTGAGGAAAGCCAGCTGAGAAACATGAGAATAAGCACAGTAAGAACAAGAAGGGGTCGGGCCGGAGGGTTAGCTCAGTGGTTCCGGCGCCTGCCTCGCAAGCGCAAGGTCCTGAGTTCGATCCCTGGTAACCATGTACAATGCTGAGCGTGGAGACTCACGCCCACCAGCCATCAATACCACATACCACAGTGCTGGGCGTAGTGGCTCACGCCTGTCATCCCAGCACTCAGGAGGCAGAGGCAGGAGGATTGCTGAGTTCAAAGCTTGCCTAGGCTACATAGTGAGCTCAGAGCTCAGAGCCAGCCTGAACTACAAAGCGAGACCCTGTCTCAAAAAAAAAAACAACAAAAAAAAACACGAAAGGGTCTATTGTGATTCTAAAAGACCTTATGAATGGGCTGAGGATAATAGTTTACAGCCCTTATTTATGTAAGGTGGGTTTGATGTGATTTGCTGCAGATGAGATATAGGCTCTAAAGAAAAGGGAATAGTCAGTAATACCCCCTTGTATTTTGGCTTAAAATAAACTCTGTATTTTAGTGGATAAGGTACAAAACCAGAAAAGGTTCAGATCTGGGGTAAAGAATTTGGTTTTTGCTTTAGGAGCACTATTTTGGTCACTGCTGTTCAAGCTGGATGTCTGGAGTCCCACGAGGTGTCAAACGGGCCTGCGAGAGATGGCCTTGAAGTCCTGCGGAGAGGATAAACCGGGTGCAGCGTGGAACCGTCACCGTGCGGAATCCTTATTTTTACTCACTCACCCTTTGGCTCTCGCAGTTTCTTCTTCTCCACCCTAAGATATATTACGAAGATTTTCAACATGAAGTTACCCGTTGTGTTTCTGTGTATTTCTGGAGAGAAACTGAGTTTCTGACCAGTCCTAAAGCTTTAAGAACTTATCTACGCTTTTGCTTCCACATTTTCTGTTTCTGCACAAGTGTTCCCACAATGATATGGTATTCGCACATCTGCGTTCTCTTTATTTCACTTATGAGTATATCTTCAAGGTATATCCATTTGAGTATATGGGTAACTCTAATTTATCATTTCTTATGACTAATACTCCATTTTTATAAAAACAAAATGAACAAAACAAAATATCGTCTTCATCCAGTCTCCCACTGATGGGCATTTGGGCTGTTTCCAAGATTTAGCTGTCAGAACTGCTATAAACATGAGTGCACGTATGTTGCTGTGTTACACAGCAATTCTTCTGTGTACATCCCCAGCGGGGACTAGCAGGGTCAAATGGGACCTCTAACCTTAGTTTTTTGATGAATCTCCACATTGATCTCCACAGTGGTTGCACCAGTCTACATTTCCGCCAACAGTAGAGAAGGGCGCCTTTCTCCCCACAGCCCTGCCAGCATTTGGTGGTTGATTCCTGAGATCAGCCATTCTTTGTGGAGTGAGATGGAATCTCAGTGTTGTTTTCACCCGCATCTCTTGAATAACCAGCGGTGTTCAGCATTTCTTCCTATGTTTCTTAGCTGCTTTTGCTTCTTCATCTGAAAATGTCAGCTTATTTCAGATGTCCATTTTTTAATTAGGTCTTTAAATTGGGGGGGCTGATTTTCTTAAGTTCTTTGCATATTCTAAATAGTAGTCCTTTGGGGAACATTAACTATTTTTTTTAATCTTCTCAAACTTTCCTATGCAAATATTTCCCACGCAGATAATTTAAAAATGAAGGACTTTATTTAATGGACCATCAAAGGAATGTGGGTAGTTCCTGGAGCACATTTTGAAAAAATGCATTTGCTGTGATAATCATGGTCTTCTTATAATGTAGCTTTTGAATTTTGTGAAAATATTTCGGGTATTTTGTACAACTTTGCTGTCCTGAGTGGCTAACCAGAAAGTTTGTTGAGTTTGAGGCAAACACAGTTACTGTTCCCAAGTAATTCGGCTTCTGAATTTTTGAGTCCAGATCACCAGTTCTGACACCCCATGGCCTAGCATGCGGGTCTGGGTGGGGAAAGAGGTTAGAGGGTTGGGGAGTTGGCAAACTCTTCTAATAGTGACCTTCACTGTAATTATCTTTATCTATTGGAAAAGTTTTGCTGACATGGGAAAATTTTGACAGTTCAGTCCTTTTGCTCCAAAGACAAAGAGTTTTGAGGAGGTCCAGCTTTTGTGGATTCATAAACAAGGTTTGGACGTGTTTTTCCTAAAATGCTGAAAAGAATCTGCATCTTCCCGCAGGGTGTGGCTGGATTTGACTGGAATTGTCCTTCACCCCTCAAAAAATGTAGCACTGGAGTGATATAAGTAGTTGTGAAACATCTTTTTAAAGATAATCTTTCTGTTAATATTATGCTAAAGTTGACACTACATGCAACCCA
>PVIC010011325.1:0-41570 GCA_004025085.1 Thryonomys swinderianus
ACTTCCACAGGATGCAAATGTATTAAAGTCTTCAGTGAAGCCCATCTTGGTGCACAGTGAGCATGTATATCTCAAGCTAGTGTTTTGGAGATCACAAATGCTGTGGAAAGAGAACTTTTCAGACCAAACTTACAGGGTAAGTTGCTCCCAGTTGTTGCTATTGCACTCTGAAAATTCTAGTAAACATACATCTACAGTAAGTAGTACATCATGTTACTTTCAAATATAACTTCATTTACTCCATTCTGTTTCTAAATTTATTTTGGATTTAGCTATTACCTTGTGTGTGTATGCGTGTGTGCATGCATGCGTGTGTGTGTGTGTGTGTGTATGGTTTTCAGACACAGTTTTTTTGTTTCTGTTTTTGAGACAGGGTCTCACTTTGTAGTCCAGGCTGTCCCTGAGCTCAGTCTGTAGCCCAAGCAAGCCTCTAACTCAGCAATCCTCCAGCCTCTGCCTCCCAAATGCTGGGATTATAGACATGAGCTACCATGCCCAGCATTTCAAACACAGGTTTTATCTCCTGTTTAAACAATGGCTGAGTCATATCCAATGCTCCTGCTCGAAGGCCAATGGATCAGTAAACTGATCTTAAACCAGTTCTATGGATCACTGCAAAGTGAAGCCTTTGATGTTAAATAGTAATTTATAAACTTGATATTAAAATCAGCTCCTGACATAAGACTTACTAGATTCTATCATGACTCAACCTTTTATTTTAAAAAGAAGGTAAAGAGTCAGCCCAGTCTGGCACACATCTGAATAAAAAGCCCTTAAATAATAAAGTGTCTAAACTGTCCTTCTGGAAAAGCTTCAGAATCACTCACAGACCCTTCATAACTGGCTTTTCATCAGTGGGGGTGTACCGAGGCCACTCTTCGGGGTGACCATTTTTCTTATTAAAACATGTTTGCAGAGCACACTGCCTGGAGGAGGTTGCTCCACACACGTGATACATCTAAATTGTTTTTCACCCTCTTCTCTCCACTCTCCCTCTCTCAATCCCTTTTGCATTTGAGAAAGCTCTTACCTCCCTACTTCTTCTGATCCTTTATTTTACTCTTACTCATATTTTGTTTCTCTTTTGAGCGAAACCACGCGATATTTCAGGTTATGCATCTGACTGACCTCATGTAGCACTATGGTCTTTCGGTGTCAGGACCAACGACCTTTCCTGCAGAATGTGGTAACTCCCTAAGATCAGCATGCAGACTGGGAACGGGTGAGCTGACATGGTGTCTTTGCCCCAGAGCCTTAAAGTTGCTCTTTCTCATACTCTGGCCTTTCCTCTGCAGCCCAGACAGAGTTGCTACTCCATGTGGATTTTGCATGTAAGGACACTAATTCTCTTGGATCTAGGCCTTACCTCTGCAGCTTCATTTAACCTTTATTGTCTCTTTAAGTTCTATATCCAAATGCTGTCAAATTGTAGGCAAGGACTACGTGTAGATTTAGGTGTGGATTTAGGGAGAATAACCCTTAATTCATAGTCCCTCCAATACCACGGTACTGCACACACGCAGTTGTATTGGAGTCATCTGACAGGTTAGAAGTGGTCTACGACCCCAAGCAACTAAGAACCACGTTTTCCTGACATCTCTGCCCTTTTCCTCATGGTTTCCTTGGAGAACACACAGTTCCAAGTTGGAGAGATGTGGCTAGATCTTCAATAAGCTACCTTTTCTTCCAAAATATATCTCAAAGCATTAAGTCCCTGAAGTTTCTGGGAGTTTACAGAATGAATGCCGTAATTATTTATGTCATTTTGCAGTTGGAAGTTTCATAAGGAAATTCTGTGGCTTGGACTATAGAAGAAAATAAATGTTGTGCCTCAGTGGAGTGGGTTGTAAGAGAAAAATAAAATGTAACCAGCGTTGATATTTCCAGTTTGTCATTATTTCCTATAATGTCTCCCAACTCCCATTCTTGTTTTTCCCTCATCTTTTTTAACCAAAGTAAAATTTATGTTGGTTTTCTTAATCCAGGTATAAAACTACATCCTATATGAAAGAGTTATTTAAGAAGGTATACTTAAGGAGCAGCAAGAAAGGCCACTAACTGATACAGTAGATCAAGCATCAGCTTGGGTTTTCCAGGTCATAACTCACCTTTAACACATCACTTGACATACCTGGACCTCTGTGTCCTTATTTAGAAATATTGGCCAGACTGAGTGGATAGCACTAATACAATTTCAGATCCATTACTCTAAAATAATGGTGTAAAATCAGATAAAATGTACTTTTATTGCATTAAAATATTATAAGAATATCATTTCAGTCTCTTCACTCGTACAATATTTGGAAGATAACATAATTATAAGCATCAAAATCATTAGTATGAGTAATTCAAATTGTTTAATTAATATTTAAATAATTTTTATTTTAATGTAATTAAAGGCTAGAATGTGTGACATGTTACAAGTTGTTTTATTCTCTATAGCTGGGTGAGAATTTATTTTCTTTCAGTTCCAGCAGTGAAAGGTCAAGATGGGAGGTGGGAGGGTCATCTTCCGGGGAACCCCTCCCTTCCTGCTTGCATCTGGCTTCTCACATGGCCTTCCTTGATTTTCTCATGACTCTAGTACTATGGAGTTAGGGCCCATCTTACTCACTTGACTTAAAATTCTTCACCTCCTTCAGTAACTGGGCAAACACAGTCCCACTGCAAGTTCAAGGCCAACAAAGGAATTGGTGTGAGGAAAATGGTCAGCCTGTGATGTTGCCATATATGTAACTAAATTCAGTGTTATGCAGTTGGTGAACTATTCTACATTTATTAATCACAGATATTGACATCCAATACTTGATAAAGGATAATGAGACAACTTTTCATTTCAGTGTCACATAATTTAATTTACTTTGGAATACATCTTATCAGATAAGCTAAAGGTATTTCATATTAATGGTATTGTTTTTGAATAATTTCTAAGCCTTCATTTTCCTTAAGATCGAAATAAAATTCTTATATCCTAGAATAGTAGCCCACAAAACATAAATAATAAGAAGTTCTTGTAGTAATGTACAAGCCAAACACCCAGTAAAGATTGTTATTCTACTTTTTCTGCAAACTCAATTAAATACTAATTTGAATTTAAACGAGCTTGCTCTATAGTAGAGCATGTATGTAACTCAGTAATTGAACAAGGTAAAGAGATCAAAACTCTAAAAATGTAACAATGCTAAACAGTCCCACAGAAACATAGATGAGGATCTGTTGTTTCACTTCTGCACTGCAAACTTCCAGAGAGTAAAAATAGTGTATTACTGAGTTTTCTGCATAGTCTGCAGAAGACTCGGCTCAGTGGCCTCCACCAGTGAGTCCAAGAGTCACTTCTGCAGGGGGCACTCACATCCGCCCTCTGGAGAGGCCAGGACCACCAGACTTTCGTGTCGACGACCCCACTGCCCCTGAGCGTGGCCCTGAGGCTCCCACTCCTCACAGGTTTTAGCAAGGATGCTGGAGTCTTGGTACTCAGGTAACGATGTGAAGAATCATCCCAGATGAGATCACTTGGTCGCCTCTGGGTGACACTAATAACCTGTCCTCGCCCTTCACCTGAGCTTACCTGCGAAGGCCTTTGCATCTTGAAAATAATTAATACCTGAAAAATATGCTTAGCACAGTCAGAGACCTATGAAGCAGGAAAGTCCTCAAAATGCAAGTATTTTGATTCTTGCTTCTGTGCTCTTGACACTAAAATAAGTACTCTTTTGTTGAGAAGTTTAGGACTATCATCAGCAGTAACATTCTCTCAGTTCCACTATTTTTCTCTGTCCTGAGCTTGCATCATGTGACCACAGGGTATCTAACATGTGCAATTCAGCGAGAGAGAGGGGCTTAAAATGGTAATGAAGATAAACTCCTCACCCTCAGCTCACATGTCCTGAGCTTTCTTGGCTGTTTATTGGATTACTAGCTGCTCAATTTTGACAGATTTCAGTGCGATTCATAGGTTCTTTTCCTAATATTTTGTTTTAAAATTTAATAGCAGCTCTTGCTACATCAGCTTTCTATTAAATAAGGATACAGAACAATCGAAGACCAGCTTTACCAGCTTCACGATAATCACTGAAATACAAGACCAAAAAGCCAATGTGGAGGTAGCTGAGATTTTTGAATTCTAAGCTCAGATTCTCTATTTTTATCAAGGCACCCTTGCACTCTCTGCTGCAAACATGAGAGGTTAATAACAAAATGCCTACAAGGGCTTAAGGACTAGATGTACTACATGTGTAGTCCTATGAAGTTCCTGTTAACAAGTACTAAATCAGAGGATGCAGTATAGAAACAGAATATCGGAAAGATATTTGGAAGAAAAGTCAATATTTTCTGCATTATCATTGACAGTAGCTATATCTGCATATATAAGATATGAATCGTTTTGTTTCACCAAATCAACAATAATAGTACGACTAATTAAGAATAATGAAGAGAGGGCCGGAGGGTTGGCTCAGTGGTTCCGGAGCCTGCCTCGCAAGCGCAAGGTCCTGAGTTTGATCCTTGGTAACCACATATGATGCTGGGCATGGAGACACGCCCACCAACAATCAACACCGCATACCACAATGCCAGACGTGGTGGCTCACGCCTGTCATCCCAGCACTAGGGAGGCAGGGACAGGAGGATTGCTGAGTTCGCGGCAGCTTGCCTGGGCACCACAGTGAGCTCAGGGCCAGCCTGAACTACAAAGCGAGACCCTGTCTCAAAAAGCAAAAAAAAAAGAATAATGAAGAGAAATGCATAATATTAAATTGGCATTTTCTGAATTACTGTATATTTTTATTTTGAAGCACTCTTCCCATGGTACATGTAGAAGATATGTTTTGCAAACAAACTTTTGAAATTAATGAAGACAAACCTGAGAGGTCAAATTATGAAGAAAAATCCTCAGGTTAAGGGTTACTTGACAGGTCAGCAAGACTCTTGTAGAGTTAAATGCTGATTAAAAGTTGGAAATAAGAAAAGTATTAAGGATGTAGGTGAATAAATGTGGACATACATAGAATATAAATGAATAAAATACAAAATTGGAATAGTTTACTTTTTCTATGAGATACAAAGGAGTAAATGTTTTTCTCTTATGTATCTGATAATCCAAACTATTCAATTGAGAAATACTTAAATCCTTTTAGCTACCTTATACTTTTAGTCTGAAATTTAAAACTTGCTAAATGTGATCCTACATTTAATATGGCAGACATATCTGTAGCAATGTAGCAGTCTGGAGTTTGCTACAAAATGTTCTGGAAATACTTAAAGCTTTGTTTATATGTAAGCGTTTCCTACTTGGTTATAGTGGTGATCTTCCTATATCCATGTCATTCCAGATGATTATTAGTTGCCAATTAAGAGAATGTCTTTCTTTTAATTTTTTTCTTGCAGATGGCTAATCTAAGAATAGGTGTGTGAGAGCCGGAGATTTAGCTCAGTGGTTCTGGTGCCTGCCTAGCAAGTGCAAGGTCCCTGGTTCAATCCCCGGTAACCACATACAATGCTGGGTGTGGTGACTCACGCCCACCAACAATCGATACCACATAGCACAGTGCTGGGCATGGTGGCTCACGCCTGTCATCCCAGCACTCGGGAGGCAGAGACAGGAGGATTGCTGAGTTCAAGGCTTGCCTGGGCTACATAGTTAGCTTAGGGCCAGCCTGAACTACAAAGTGAGACCCTGCCAAAAAAAAATAGGTGTGTGATCTAGCTCTGTCCAAGGAGAAAAATAATAAAATATGCTAGGTACCAGTATATGTTTTCTTACTCCTAGTAGAAGACACACAGAGATAAGGGTTTTCATAACTCGGGTATGTGTTGTTTTTCTGTCACTCTCAAAACAGTGGCAGATATTAGACAACCACTAGCATAAGTAACATTGGAAAGAATTAAGATGATGATTAGAAAAGTGTGGGAAGCTGGAAGTAATTGTGGTCTTGGTGGATGGTACTGAATTGCTAATCTAGAAATACACTCCATCTTTGGGATCTTTAAATGAGAAAATAATTTTTCTTGGTGCTTCGGTTCACTAGGTTTTCTCATTAATACAGCCCAGTATTTTTCACCAGATTAACAGAACAGAAGAAATCTAGATTGAGATTTATTCTAAGGAATTCAAACCCTTGATTCTTGAGAAGTTCCATGATCTGCAAGCTGAGGGCACAGGAAAGCTGGTGGACTAATTGCAGGATAAACCCAAAGTTAGAGAACCAGAAACACTCTGGGCGGATCCTGGGCCACAGGAAGGGAACCCAGCCTTCCGCTCAGACACTCGCGCTGAGAGGCCGGCAGCCTCCCGTCCACTCAGCCTCCGTGGATGGAGGACTCTTCCACACACTGGACTGTTTTACCCACCTGATCAGTGTCAACGCAGATCTACACTAACAGCATCACACACACACACGCGCGCGCGTGCGCGCACCCCTGGCTCTACTCATGGCTAAAAAGATAGGCAGGCATCTTGGGAGTCAGTCGGGTTGATATGTAAAATTAAATCCTTTTAGCTACCTTATACTTTTAGTTGCAAGTGTAAAGCACTGTGGTGTCAATATACACTTTAAATGTAAAATTGTGCCTGCTAATGTTTTACTTTTAAAAACAATTTTGAAAGCTACCCACACTGTAACAATACAGACAGATTACCATTGCTGTGATTTAAAACGATGAGGTAGCACATTTCTTTCTTCTCCACCCTCCTGGCAGTCACTAGCAACCTTCCCTGTCCCAGAGGTCCCCTGCCATCTTACCTGTCACGGTGGAGGAGGGCTGTTTCCTGGCCTGTTTCAGGATCCGTTTGACACTGCCTGTCTCCACACTTGAGACTGTTTTCCATACATCTCGATAGGTCACTCCGCCCCCTCCCATAGTGCTGTCCTTGCAGATCAAGCAGCTTCGGGTAAGGGAACAAAAGCTTTCCTCCAGCACAGACAGTCACTCGTGCATTGTCTATTCTCCTTCTTCGTTAACGTGGGAAAGTTCCCTAAGTACATTCAACTGAGTTTCCCTGGACTGTATTGCATCAGTTGAGTATAAAAGCATGTTCCTCACCTCGAGAGAAAGTGCTCCCTTAGTAGAATCAGTCTCAAGGAGCTGACGACCTGTCAAGAGACGGAGAGGAGCACAGGGGACAAGGGCCCCCCTTCCACTGGGGATCTCGGCCTGCGCTGCGAAGCAGATCACATCTTCTACTGTTTGCCTTTTCAATTTCCTCCCATGCCGCATAAAGATGGTATTGTTTGAAGATATGTAGAACGTGGGAAAGTATTTTTAAAGGCCTCTGTTGTCTAGGATAACAGTTCTGTGACTTTGGGTGTCTGTACTGCCACACAAGGAATTAAAAAATGGGGGCAATTAGGGTCTTTGTTCATATCATCCTGGGAGATTTTTTATTTTAATGTATTACTCATATTCATCTGCAGTTGTGAAAGTCAGGTCCAGTGCATTCCCCATCTTCATATGTAGAACACCTAGGGGTCCTGAGTCTGAGGGTTGAAGATAAAAATTAGAAAAATATTCTCCGTTACTTATGTGGACAGACTTCTTCTTGCATTATTCCCTCAATAATACTGCGTTACATTCATTTACAAAGCATTTAGATTGTGTTTAGTATTATAGATATTCATGTTTTTAGTGCATGCCAGAAAGTACGTGTAGGTTATAAGCAAACATTTCCACCACGTCATCGCATAAGGAACGGGAGTGCCCAGAAACTGTGGTGTTTGGGTTTGGGGTGGGGTTAGTGCAGGAATCTATCTCCAACGGGCACAGCAGGATGACTAGTCATTTTCATTCATAGGAAAATGTTTCTACCGTCTGACAGTCTATCTGCCTGCACATCTGTCTGTCTGTCTATATCCTACATTTTAAGTAAGCTATTTCTAGCTGAGGACCTTATATTTTCCTTAGAGTACAAATATTCAGCATCTTTGACTATTAGAGAAGTGCAAGTCAAAATAATATTCAGTTCCTTCATATTCTAGAAAGGATGGCTATCATCAAGAACCCAAAAAAACAACTAAGGATGGCTAGATTGTGTTGAAAAAACATAAACTTTCCACATTGTTGTTAGAAATGCAGGCTACTGAAATCACTATGGAAGATTTCCAAAAAATTGAAATTCTATTTGATCCAGTTATAACCCTTCTGGGTGTCTTCTGGATTGTTCTTAAGACATTATATTACAGCAATACACATATGCTCATGTTTTTACCAGAACAGTTTATGATGGCTAAATCTTGGAAACAGACTGTTTTTCTTTTAATCAACAAATGAGTGGACGATGAAAATGCGGTGTAGACACCCAAAAGAGTACTACCCAGACCCCCAAAAAAAAAAAAAGATATATCTAGGTCACTTATAATAACATAGATGTACCATTGATACCACAATCTTAAGTGAAATAAAACAGACATGGAAGGTTAACATTGGTATAAAAATCTTAGAGAACAAAATACAGGAGTGGAGGAGTTTGAACTAAAATCCCTGAACACTGAGACAACACCTACCTCTCCTCCTGAGAGAAGTCGTCAGGCGCTTCGTCCCGGGAAACCAAAGACAAGCAGCACCCACGTTTTAAAAGGATTTCAGGATGGCTTGGCTGGCTTCATTTAGAAGGGAAAGAAGAAATGTGAAGGGAAAGAAAGGAGCAAGGGCTGCCGGAGACTGACTTGGGGGTCCTGTGGAGAGGGCCAAACGCAGCATCCTGACCTGATGAGTGGGGCGTAGAGGGAAAACTTGGATCAGCTTACTGAGAAGCATCACTTCATGCTGCAGACAGAAGCTCTTCTTCCAGGCTGCTCAGCACACTAGTTACAACTTAGACCACTGCTCACTGCGCCTTATGAACATTTTGGGTGTGTAACACATTTGCCTTGGTTACTTGCACAAATGGAAAAAATACCCATTTACCACTTTGATAGGGGAGAGAAAACTACCAACAAAAGTTTCTACTGATTAGTAACAAAAATGTCAAAATAACTACACTATATTGGCCACGTTATCACAGCTGAGTCTACCTCCGAGCAAAGTTACAGGGGTGAGGGTAGCATGTGTTGCTTCTGCCATATAAAAAGCCTGCTCTTTAATGCACCCGGAGCCCTCAAGGTGGCTGAGAGTCACAGTGGACTTAGCACCAAAAGTGGCACACAGTTTGAATTACATAAAGATTCACTTTATGATGATAATGCTAACAGAGCGGTGAGGACTAAGAGATAAAATAGGAAACACATACACGGGGTCCTCTCTCTGGCTTCAATCAAGGTTCAGAAATTAATGTGGAATAATTGAAAAGGGCTACATGGTAGTTAATAATTTTCACCCATCAAGTTAGCCAGTAATTTAAATTTTGCGAGTGCTTTAGAACAAATGAAATGCATATTTTAAAATATCTATCTCCATGCCAATTTACATTTAACAGGTATATTTAAAATTATTAAACCATGAGCTGGAGATTTAGCTCAGTGGTTCCAGCGCCTGCCTAGCAAGCATAAGGTCCCTGGTTCAATCCCCGGTAACCACATACCACAGCACCGGCCGTGGTGACTCATGCCCAACAGCAATCAGTACCACATACCACATCTCTGGGCTTGGTGGCTCACATCTGTAATCCCAGCACTCCGGAGGCAGAGGCAGGAGGATTGCTGAGTTTGAGGCTTGCCTGGGCTCCATAGTGAGGTCAGGGCCAGCCTGAACTACAAAGCAAGACCCTATTATTAAAAAATAATAATAATAGTAATATGCATTGTCCTCTCCTTCCAGTAACAGAACATAGAACATTACTATTTGAAACCACTTTCTCTTTAACAGTGAACCATATTCTACTTGGTGAGGTGTCCATTAGGTGAGCACAAGTTAAAACGAAATATTCCTTGTCACTATGGGTGCTATTTCTCAAATACATAACAGATAATGCTCTAATTATATGTTATATTCAATTGTATATTATATCCCAATACCATTTCACAAAATCGAGTTCTATCCATAAAAACTCGGGGTTCAGAAGTTGTTTTGTCCAAAATTCAACTTTTAAGTGGCCGTGCAGAGACTGACTCCCTGTGTAGAATCCCCTGCTAAGTAGTAACCTGGTAACCAGCATTTTTTCATTATCGCCAACAACAGATAAATACACTGAGCTCTCTCTTCTTTGGTTTTATGCTCAGTTTTCCTTTTGTTGTTCTTTCCAGTGAATACATTTCAGAAGTCCCCCTTCAGTCTGATGTGATCACATGACTGTGTTTACAAAAATGCTGTCGGGACAGAGGTGATCTATGAGACCTCTCTCCTATCTCACTGGGTTGGACTCATGCCCTGACAACAGGCTCGACGGCACCTTACGACAGGAAAATGAGGTGGTGGTGATATGGAGCCACCGGACTCCACACACCAGCAAACGCCTCGATGCTGCCCCCTGCCGAGGAGCACAGGTAAGAGTAATATAATCCTGTGCTCTGCTAGACAAAGCAAGATCCGGAAGCAAATGGATGAGAAAAAGCTTGGCTTTTCATGTCCATTAATGTTTGTTTTATATTGCTAAGTGCACTATCATCTCTTCCTCTTGGATTATTCCCTTTATGGGGATGTACTAACCTTCTTTGTCTCTCTTAATTAGTTTTGGTTTCAAATCTATTTTGTCAGCTAACAAGATACACATTCCTGCTTTCGTTGCAATTTCCTATTACATGGAGAATTGTTTTCCATCCGTTTGCTTTCAGTCTATGGATTTCTTTTTTAATTAATGTGTTTCTTGAGTACAAGATAATATTGGGTGTTGCTTTCTAATCTGTTCTACCAGATTTCTTTTGATTGGTGAAATGAAACCATTGACATTGATAATTATAACTCATATTTATTAACTTATCCTTGTAATGATATCTTCCTCTTTTTTAATATTTTTCTACTCCATCTCTTTCCATTTAATGTCATGCCTTGCCTAACAGATTTTATTCTTTTGGATCTTGTGAATTTGTGACTCTCATTGTCTTTTCCTGAGATATTGATTAGAATTTTCTGGAGGGTTGGTTTGGTATTCATGAAATTTATCAGGTGTTCTTTGTTGTGGAATTATTTCCCCTTCAGTTCTGAAAGACAGGTTTATAGGATAAATCAATCTAGGCTGGAAATTGTGTTATTTTAGGGCTTAGAATACTTCATTCCAGGGTCTCCTGGAGTTGAAGGTTTGTGTTGAAAAGTCTGCTGTGATTCTGTTAGGTTTTCTTTTGTATGTCGTTTGTTTCTTTTCTCTTAACTGCTTTCAGTATTTCATCCTTCTTTTGGAAGAATAGCACATCCTTATTTTGAATAGCAATGTGACTATTATATGCCAGGGTGTTTTTTTTTTTTTAATTTGAGACAGGGTCTCACCTAATAGTTCATGCTGGCCCTTAGCTCACTATGTAGCCCAGGCAAACTTCAAACTCAGCAATCCTCCTGCTTCTGCCTCCCGAGTGCTGGGTTTACAGGCATGAGCCACCAGGCCCAGTATTGTAGTGTGTGGTACTGATTGCTGTTGGGCATGAGTCACCACACCTGGCATTGTTCTATGTGGCTACTGGGGATCAAACCAGGGACCTTGTGCATGCTAGGCAGGTGCTGGAACCACTGTGCTAAATCTCCCCACCCCTTTTTTGATCATGGCTAGTTGGAGTCCAGCATGTCTGACTTATCTGTATGTCAAATTCTTTTGTCCTGCTTGAGAAGTTTTCTGTCATTCTATCTCATTTATTTTTAATTTAGTTTTCTTTTAGTGTCCTTGGCACTATCTCCTGTTTCTTCATTTACTCTGGTCAGTCTTATTCTTCTTTGCATCCTTTAATAGCTGCTGAATTAATTTCTCATGATCCTTTACTATTTTTAAGAACCTTTTCCTTTCCTGGAAACTAACTGCAATCTTGTCTTCACTGTCTGAGAGTCTGTCTTTACCTTTGCTAGTTCTACTACACAAAACTTTCATTGTAGTTTCTAATTTCCTATATTTCTGTTTGAATCTGTTCATTGGATTCTGTTGGTTTCTATGCTGGGATTCCATCAAGTTCTCAAGGTCCTCTAATTATTTTAATATGTGTCTTTCACTATTTCTGTTGTTCTCTGACAGGATTATTTCTGATTTATTTTTTCCAGATCCTTTTTGCCAGTTCAGGGAATCCTGGTGTTTGAGTTTCAGGATGATCCATCTCACTGGTCCTTACAATTCCCTTTGGAGTGCTGGAATTCTGAGTTTGAGTCTTATTTAGCTGTTTTCTCATTTCTTTTGTTGTTGTTGTGATGTTTTAGGTTTAATTACTGTATTGCTGCCTGTAAAATGCTTATTGTAAGCATCTTTCTTGCTAATATTGAAAATCACTAAGGATTGGCTACTTCTTGGGTCATCCTTCTGGTGTAATCGGCCCTCATGCTTGCATCAGTAATGGGCATTAGGCAGTCTCAGTTCTGGAACACCAGGAAAGATACTTGAGCTTGAATACCATCCCCAGAAAGATACTTGAACTTGAATACCATCCCCAGCCACTATAGTTCAAGGAGCCTTTATTGCACAGTTTTTTCTTCACCTTTCCAGTGGGCTCCAGTTTATAGAAAGGAACCTCAGTGAGGCTCTGTCTTTGCTATTCACCATTGCTCCATATTCCAGAGCTTGGCCTTAATTCCCCAAGAGTCTGTGATATGAAACTCCAGACCCCTGAGGCAGAGTTGCTGGGCCTCTTCCAGGCGTGAGGGTCCTGAGGGAAATACTAGGCTCACCGCTGTGTGAAGGTGAGGTGGTATCACCAGGCCCCTGCAAATGTCCCAGGTGAACTTCTGGCCCTACTCCAGTTTTTAAAATTTGTTTTAAAAATTAAATTCATTGATCTTTCTTTTCTAGGAAGAAAATTGGACTTTGAATGATATCTTGTATGCCATTACAATACTTGTTTAAAACTGTGGATATATAAATAGATTTTTATTTAGAAAGATACTGCGGTCTTTACTCTCAAGATATTTTTATCTTAAGGTAGAGAAAAATGCAATTGCCAAAAGGATTGAATGCAGAAAAAAGCTATTTATTAAATACACACTCATATAATGACATACCTATATAACAACTGAAATTTTCAGAAATACAAAGAAATATATAAGCTCAGTCGAAAGGCTGTAAATATCGGAGACCCAAGCCTATTCAGATTTTTGGCAGAGCTTTATTTTTAACAGACTAGCAGAAGCATTAACAGAACTCAGGGTAGCTTTCAGCATGGCTTTCACACAATGCCAGCACTTGCTGTGTATTGGCATCCTCGGGAAATGCCCGCTTTGCCCTCGCATTGTCTCCATTGGGCGCCTCTGAGCTTCTTCCTCAGCACTTCCCATCCTTTCCAATTCACTTCGTTTTGTTTTTACTTTATTTCACTAAAAATGTAGAAAGGAAATTCTTTTTTCTCTTATGAAATAGTTTCTTCCAAACTGGCAAATTAATATGTACCAGAGTCAGTGTAATTCTCAGATCCTCTAGACTTAGATAAACCTGTGGCTCTACATACTATAATTCTACAAATCTATAAAGTTTAATTTGAGTATCACTTATCAATGATTCATATGCAAAATATGAAAGCAAAGGAAACATTCTTGACTCGTGCTATCTCCAAAAAACATACCAAAAATTCTATGGGGCCAGAGATTTAGCTCCGTGGTTCCAGATCCTGCCTCACAAATGCAAGGTCCTGAGTTCGATACCAGTAACCACCTACAATGCTGGGCAGGTGACTCACACCCATCAGCAATCAATATGACACACCACAGTCCTGGGCGTGGTGGCTCATGCCTGTAATCCCAACATTCAGGAGGCAGAGACAGGAGGATTACTGGTTGGAGGCTTGCCTGGGCTACATAGTGAGCTCAGGGCCAGCCTGAACTACAAAGTGAGACCTTGTCTAAAAAAAAAAAAAAATCCCCAAATTCTTCTTCCTAGAAATGAGGCAAATAATTTCAAATTATAAACAGTATCATACACATTCAAAGGTGATTCATTTCAAATGTACTAAATAGTCTGTTCTTAAACATTGATAAACCAGCTTTAATTTGGTCTTTGTATAATCTTATGTGAATTTCTGCTTTGCCTCCTTGTACCATCCTCCAGAAAAATAGTAGACTCCATACTATTGATATTTTTTCTTATTTTCCAAAAAAGTTCTCATTAAAGGTCTTGGCAAGACTGTGATGGAAAAGGAGCCCTCCTACTTTACTGATGGAAATGTGAATTAATACAACTATTTCAGACAGAAGTATGGAGTTTCCACAGGAAAACTTTGACCCCTAGTCAAAATAGTTATTCCACAGTAGGCATCTTCTCCAAAGAACTGAAGACATAAAATTATAAAAATACATCCATACCAATGTTTATAGCAGGACATTTCATAATAATTAAGTCTT
The DNA here is from genome assembly GCA_004025085.1 of Thryonomys swinderianus. NCBI lineage: Eukaryota > Metazoa > Chordata > Mammalia > Rodentia > Thryonomyidae > Thryonomys > Thryonomys swinderianus. The sequence goes on from PVIC010011325.1 coordinate 14,389, forward strand.
GGAAGTAGCCTGCACATCCATCAGTAAACAAATGGATAAATGAAATGTAGTATATGTATACACAATGGAATACTACACTACTGCAGAGAAAGATAAATTTGAACCAGTAGGAAAATGGAGGCAACTTGAAAACTTATTATTAAGGGAAATAAATCAGACACACAAGTTTAAATACCATGTGGCATTTTTTTCTGTCATATGAGAAAAATCTAAAGTGAAAGAAAAAAATGGAAGATAGGAAAGTGGCAAAATACCTTCCAGAGGATTTAATTTATTTAAAAATATATAAAATTATGTGATAAAACTTTTTGTCTTTAAAACTATGTTTATTACCCTGAAAATTTTAGAAGGTACATGCTGTTTTCAATCTACTAACACAGTAGTATTCCTTATGGTTTAAGTAAGAAACACTATTTGTCTTTCTATATTCCTGGTCTTTTTAGTAAATTATTAATAATCTTAGTCTTCTATAAACTGATGAGGTGCTCTGTAAATATTAATTGTACTTTCTAAATTTCCCCTTAAGTATATTTACTTTTTGGAGTATATGTCTATCTTCATGGTAACTAAGACCAATTTGTCAATGCCTGACCTTTGTTATATAAAATATTACACTAATAAATCATAACACACTTGACCTTCTAATCACAGTTTTGGAAATATTTTGGTGAAATATTCAAAAGAACACAAATTGAATTTTAAGGTGTTTATTAGTAATATTTAGTCAATTTTTAACACTATGCCAGAATTAACTTTGATATCAAAATGTCACTAATTTTCAAGTTCTCTTTTTCCATGAATTGAAAAATTAGAAAGTTTGACTGAAAGATTTCCAAGCCTTTAGGAATGTTAAGGTTCTAGAAAAGCATCATTTCATCAAGTGCATTACTTATATTACCTTGAGTAAATATTTGAGAATTAGCATCATAGTACAATACTGTACATTAGCAATGAGTTTCTTTGCCCCCATAGCCTCATCAGCATTTTCTGTCATTCTATTTCTTGTTGATGGTCATTCTTACCGGGGTAAAGTAAAATCTCAGGGTGGTATTAATTTGCATTTCACTAATGACCAATGATTCTGAACATTTCTTTGTGAATTTATTAGCCACTGTGGATAGGACTGAAAACTAGTGCAACCAGAATGGAAATAGTAAGAGGTTCTCCTGAAAGCAAAGCTACATATTCCATCTGACCAGGCTGCTCCCCTTTTAGATATTATCCCCACAGAGCCAAAGACATATTGAAATAATGTAGGTATCTCACTCATAACAACTAAATCTTAGAAGCAGCCCATATGCCCATCAATAGATAAATGGAGAAAGCAAAATTAGTATTTAGACACAATAGAGTACTTTTCTACCGTAAGGAAAGAACAACTTGAATCACCTGGAATAAAATAGATGCATTTTGAGACCATGTTAATTGAAATAAACACATAAGCTCATATATCACATAGTTTATCTTACATGAGAGAGAGAGGCAACTTGAAAACTTGTTAAGAGAAATAAATCAGACACACAAGCTTAAATACCATGTGGCGGGTTTTTTTTTTCTGTCATATGAGAAAAATCTAAAGTGAAAGGAAAAAAAAGGATAATAGAAAAGTGGCATGAGATACCTAAAAAATAAATAAAGATCAAAATAAAAGGTAAGTCATAGGAAGTAAGGAGATAGATATTTCTCAAATAAGAAGGAAGTCAAGAGGCGGGCATTTTAAAAAATAAATTAAGATGTGTTGTGTGTAAGTGCAGCTCCCTACAGGAAAGTAAATATTATTTACTGTGAAATGTACTAATAAAAATTCTTACAAATGTGAAAAGGTGGAAAAGTGTATTGTATCCCAATGTGTTTATCGAGTGTTCAGACTTGTGTCCTGGTTACTGCCCAAATGCTTTTGGTACTTAACTCAAATATTAAAATGTGTTTGGCTTTGCTGTTGTTTTTATTATTCTTCCTTCTCTTGTTTGAACTCAGTGTTTGAGAATGTGGCTGGGGTGAGTCAGTACATCCTTAAGAACTAATTGTTAGAAAAATTCTTAAGAACTAATTCTTAAGAACTAATTGTTAGAAAACTATTACAATTGCATAATAGCAAAATTATTAGAAAAATACAGAATATTATTTGAACATTATTAGAAAAATACACAATAATATAGCAAATACTATGTGTGTTCCATATAAAAGGGTAAATTTGCTGTCTTCACGTCTTCCAGTTCCACAGCTCTCACTGTATGTACTAAATGTGGGCGCAGTGCATATGCTATTATTAATGTTCCACTGCTCGTTTCTCTTGCACAGTGAGTGGCAGCAGGCCGGGGCGGAGGGAGGGAAGGAGGGGGAGAGACGCGGGTGGAAAGCGGCCAGGGCATCGACTTGGCCTGCGCCACACACTACACATCCCTCTCCTTCCCCTCAATTCACTTATTTCTAAACTAGGAAAATAAAACTAACCAAATAAAGCAATCATATACCCTGCTGCCCAATATCATCTTCTATCAGCCCTGTGCCAATCTCTCCTGTACCCAGGACAACGTTCCTCCTTCTCAAAGATCTGAACTGAGAGAGAAACCAGCTGTCACCAGTCACAGGCATCTACAAGAGGACAGACGGACACAGTGCCCAGTGGGGAGAGAGCCACACACTCTCACCTCCCTGCTGCCCTCGAGTCATTAAACATTTGTCTCCAGAGCTATATTTAATTTAATTTTAAGCACCTGATTTAAGCACCTGATTTAGAGGTCAGCATATCTGACCTCTAACAAGTTGGGAGTTAAATCATTTCCCTTATTTCATTTGGAGGTCCTATATCATGAGAAGAACTTAAAAGAATTACATCAGCAACACTTGCATAATGTCTTCTTAAAGATATTACAAAGGTTTTATAATGGTTGTCTGCATAATCTTAAAATCCCATATTTAAGCAGAATTCCTAAAGTACAAGAGGAAGAAGGTATATGAGAAATTTTCCAAGTAATTATTTGAGACTATTGTGTGCATATTTTACACAACAAGGATCTACTTTCACCCCAGATTTTATTCGAAGGAAACCTAAAATATCTCTCTTCATTATTTCTTGTTGGCTAATACATCAGTGAATTTATTTCCAGTGTTTGAAAAGATTATTAAACTACATCTAGAAATAAATGCTGTCTTATCTTTTCTAGTACAGGATTTAAGAAAAGTACATATACCTACATAAATTTCCCTATTACATCCACCCTTATTTTTGGCAGAAGATCTCTTGTCTAACTGAAAATTTTTCAGTCATAAGTGTTTCCAAATTGCATGTCCTATAATTGTTGGATGCCTATTCTCTACATATACAAAGGAGGCACTTATATTTTTTAGTCTTCTTTTGTTTTTCAAATTCAATTTGTTTTTAGCCATGATTGCTAAACCTAAACCCTACTCTTTTAAAGTATTATATTTTTAAATACTATAACATACATACCTCTGACATATATAACTCAAACATATTTTTAGAAAGCAATTGAACCTGATATTTTTATATATGGCATTCACTTCAGAAATCTTGTTTTTATTTTTGTAATTTATTTAAAATGAAATATTTCTGTTGGTGGTATTCTCTGTTTACTTAGGTAATTATATGATCTATTCCCATGTTTTTATTATATCAAAAAGATATAACAATGTGTCATAGCTGAACAGATTTATTACTGGCTTATGATGAAATGAAGAGTTCAAGTTTGCTTGCTAAATGCACTAGCGTGTGAATTATGTCATTGATCAGTCAGCCAGCTAGTCAATAAATGCTAATTGAGTGTCAGGCTCTGCATATGATTAGATTTGGGGTCAGAAAATCTAACACAATGAGGACGTATTAAAGAAAGCAGCTGAGTTGTGGAATTTCCACCTCTTCTGTGAACTGCTCACCTTCAGGGCTGTGGCCAGAGGGTCTCCCTCCTGCACATGTGCAGGAAGCCAGATCTTGGTGTGACCCATGAAGAAGTCACGGGACCATCATGAAGGGAGATTTTGTACAAGGAACACAGGCTACTGTGGGAGGGATTGGCAGAGGAAGGATTCACATCCTTCTTGTGGGAGCCTAGTTGGTTCCTCCAAGAAAGTTGTTACAAAGAACAAGCCTGCGGCAAGGCCCTCTCCTGTCACGGCCCAGCCCGCGGGCACTCCACAGGTCTCTAGGGCAGGCCCTGAGCTTGCATTTCCTCCTGCAAAACCATCAGCTTCGAGCTAATTAACCCTTTTTTCTTTGTACATTTCAGTTGTGCAGAGTTTGTGATAGCAACAATAGGCTGATATAGAGACTAAGTAATCAAATATGTTAAATTATTAAATAAAACCAGACCTATCTGCTATTACTAAAAGAGAACAAATACAATTTGTCTCATCTATTTAATATTTATTCATCCCTATAAATTTGTCTGATCACATTCCCCTTTGATTTGTTTGAATTGAATATCTTCATACATATAATAGACAAATTAACTTTACTTTGAGTATCTTCCCAAATTAGATCCATGTACTGGATGTTCAGGTGTAAACCATGTGAGTAAACTTCTAAATGTTAAAACAACATACAAACATCTATATTCAAAAAGTGTGTTCAAATAAGCAAGATTAATCATAGCTAGAAATCACAGTGACACAGGAGAAATTATTCCTGACCTGCCAGATGCCAGATACAATGAACTCATGTCCCACGAAATGGAAGAAGGAATTCCAAGGCCCAGTGGAAGGGAAGAGCAGGAAGCTTCATTGGGAGACAGCTCCTGAGACATGGGGTTCCTGAAATTGGGTTGCCACAGAGTCACTTCCCTAAAAACGTTTATATACCAAAATAACAAGGTGAGCACAAAACCACGGGCTGAGGACAGTGCGGGTCAAATTATAACCAACTCTTAAGACTGCAAGTGGAGCTGCTTACCTAATGGCGATCCGGGCGGAAGCAGATCCCGATGCAGGGTGTGTGAAAACAACGAAGGCATTTGAGGATGGGGTGGGTCTGGACACTCTGATCCAGTGACCCGTAGTCCTGGTGACCCAAGTGACAGTAGTAGACCCAAGTGACAACAATTATAGTATAAATTCAAGTTGCTGCTTATCTCCCCGGGAGGCACACAGGCCTGATCATTCCTTCTTTATCTTGAGTCTTGGCCTTCAGCAGATGCACTTCTGGCCACACTTGTGATGTAGCGTCATCTTCTCTTCGGTTCCCTGAAGGCCGTGGGCCTGTTTGATTGCCTAGAATATTTCTAGCTAACTCAGCTGCCTATAATAACAGGAGAGAAAATGTTGTAATGTTTTATACAAGTCAGAAATGTTTCCCACAATGTCTAATGTGTTAGACAACTTAGAAATAGTTCCCACAACTTCTTTTGAAATAAAAAACAACTTTTAAAATAGTGGCTGTTCCCTTTGCCTAGTTTCTAACATGACTACTTCTGTGGTCCTGGGTTGTGGTCCATGAATATGAATATAGTCAGAATGACAATTAAATTTCATTTGCTAGTTGATTTTGGGTTGCTGATTGTCACTGTGTAACCAGACATGAACTTTGAATATATGAGTGCTGCAGGATTTTAAAATACAATAATATTAACATCAGTCTTGCAACCATGTTACTTAGAGGGCAAATATCATTTGCGTTTCATGACTACATTGTTGATTTCCTAATTTGATAGGGCCTAAAATTTTCCCCATATTAGGTTAAGTATTGTATACCGAGAAGTAAATATAAGTGTCAAATATCTTCTTTAGGCAGACACGTTTGACTGTCACCATCAAGCTCTAAAATTGCTAATGTACCAAAGCAAATTCCATTACATACACTATGCTGCTATCAGAAAGTCTAAAGCAAGTCAATTATGGACTGTAAAGAAATCCCATAGATTGTTCCTCTGCACAAACAAAAGCAAATAAATGACACTGGGATGGATTTTTCTTATCTACAAGCAATTTTTGTATTTTTCTAAAGGAGTTCAGGTCTGGTGCCTTGAAATAATGCACACGTTAATCTGGGAACTGTTGTGTCTTTCCGTTCCCTCGTTTGCCGCTCAGAGCATGCTAATATAAATTGTGCACTGCAAGTACCCTTGCTTGATTTAGGAAAATGAAAGAGCAAACTAGGAACCACCACACACTTTTCTTACCTTTTCTCACATAATCAATTGCATTCAATCTGTTGCTAGAAATCCTCTAGTTCTGTGTAGCCCTAAATCACTGGTATTCAAGGGTTTACTGCATGTTCATGCTTATTTGTCATTTGCAGGAAGTCTAATTGAGAGAATTTACAGTTGGTTGAGTGCTTCATTTCGATTGTGCATGTTTAATAAAAGCTTTTGATGTTAGTAATCTCAGTTTAAGAAACAACAAAAGTGCTTTAGGGCTCAAGAATAAAACATAGCAGGTAAATGTTACGGTGTGACATTTCCTTATAATGTTTCCAAGTAACTGCATTTACTGGCCTTGAATTGTTTTTATAAATATAACATGCTTTGCTGGAAAAATTTAGCCTATTAGTTATACCATGTGGCAGAAATGTGAAAGTAGAAACACTTTTCAGTCAAAGTGCTGTGGTTAGCTGAAAATAGCATCAATAATTTTAGCCTTGCAGCAGAAAGTCCAAAATATTTCAAAAGAAATAATCTTGAACATCATCTTGTAAAAATAAATCTAACTAAACTGTGGGTGTTAATGTCAGTCTCTATTCTCTGCGTCATTTTATAGTACGATTCTGATCTCCAACTTGAATATTGAATGCTGTGCATTGTTTATGGAACACCTTGAAACTCATTTTACACCAGCAACTCTTGTTATGATTTAGTTTTATGTTTCAAAGAAAAAAAATAAAACTATTTTTTAAAAAGCCAAGATGCTAAGGTTGCAAAAGCAAAGCAGAAAAGTATTTCAAAGAGCTCACATGTATTAGCACTTCAATTCCTGTGTGGACTCATGTACTGAAACTGTTAAACCGTTTAGCAAAAAAAATCAGATGTGCTTCTGAACAGTGCTGCTTGGCAGCCTTGTTGCTGTTGCCTGGACAGCCCTATCATGAGGCGCAGGCACCTGTCGGCTTTCTGCTACTCAGTAGTGTGAGGGGCCCACTGCTATCTTTAGCTTCATGAACTACCTGCTTCTGTTTCTTCTACCCTCTGAGCAGGTTTTATACACCACTATTTCTAAATAAACTCTTCTTTTAAATGAAAATATGAATCTGACATCACTACCTCATTTCTTTGGATTAAATTGGAGTAAAATAAAAATACATTCTTTGGAATTGGAGTGAATGTTCTAGAGAGTGAGACACATTAGTGTATGATCTAATCATCTACATTACAACTGAATTTGCAGTTGACACAATAAAGAAAATCCTTCTCTATGGATGGCCAAAAGTGCGAATAGAAAAAAGAAAAGTGAAAACCGTCTTGCTGTTATAAACTGTTGGACCAGCTTTTTCTAAATAAAAAAGAGTCAGGTTGTGTTTTCATTGACAGTTGATTCAAATACTTGTGTCCTATATAGGTTCTGAAAGCCTGGAAGGGGTGCTGGAGGGCAGTGCTTGAGCAGCACCGAAGAGAACCAGACGTTTGGTTTCCTTTCATTCGTTAATGGCAATCACTGAGCATTGTGTACTTGAGAGGAGTGCAGACTCCTCCCTCGTCTTTCCATGCTGCACACTTTTCGGGTAACACAGAGGTAATAAACAAGTAAGTGTTTTCTGTATAAACTTTATGGAGAAACATAAAGCTTACTAGGGAGATGTGAGACTTTTACAGGCTATGAAGAAGGATCTCTGAAAATGCAATATTCAAAAGAAACGAAGGGGAAATGACTGAAATATATGGACAATCAGGGAGAAAAAATGCTCGACACTTTGAGCTGAGTTATTTTAGACCAAGTGCAAATTAGCTCAAGTGACATTGACAGCCATGTATTCTAGAATGGTTTCTTGAGTTATTGATTCTTGTAAGCTTTATCCAATAGAGCACAAAATTAGCAGTCGATATCCTCAGACTATTCCCTTCCCTTTTCCACGTCAGCCCCTTCTCTTACCTCGGCTTCACAGCACTAGGATCCCAGTAGGATAAGCTTGACAGCTCCTCATTCTCTTTCCATTTGTGCTACTGTAGCAAAACACTTTAGCCTGGATGATTCATAAAGAATAGAAATTTGTTTCTCGTATTTCTGGTGGCTTGGGACACCAAAGCTAAGGCACCAGCAGATTTAGACTCTGATAAGGGCCAGGACTCAGGTTTCAAGTTGTCACCTGGAATTCTGCTTTCTCAGAGATTAAGGCTATGCCCTTGCCTGATCTAGGCCTTGAAGGAATTACTCTCTCTGACCCTTGTATAGCACCCTAAGGACATCCATGCATACTCTAACTCACAACTCAGTCAGCCATACAATCCCCAACCCATGATACTGTTATAATAGCCATGATGGTTCAACATTAAAAATATCTTAAGCACACTGAAGGTTGGAAAATGCAGGTATAGAGCAGCGAGGCTGGCCTGCAGGCTGTCTGTCTGTCCGTAAGTACATCAGGACGCTGTCGATAATCCTGTTAATATCACCCAGGCTCCAGGAGGTTGGCAAGAGCTGCTGTCCAAGTATCTTTTCACCTTATAGCTTCCCACTTCTCACAGACACAGACATTTACCAAGGTGGGCAGCAGGAAGATTAAGCAAAGCTGCAGAGGGAATTTTAGAAATGCTGAAGGTTATGCAGGAGTTTTGTGATCTGGGGGTTTTAACGTGCTTCCACCATGTGCCTTGAAGTTGTTGACAGAATTCAGTTCCTTACAGGGCCGGAGAAGTCCCTGTTGGCCACAGTCGGAAGGACAGGCTTTGCTAGCAGAAGCTGCGAGTCTTGCTGATATTTTCTATGCATCTCACTCCCAGCATTGGGGGTCTTGTCCACCCTGCCGACCCTCTCTGTTCTTCCCTTTCCCCTCCTGCTCCCTCTGTGTCCTGCTGCAGTACTTAGACCTCAGCTAAAGTCACTTCTCCATACTTAAGGTTCCAAGTGTTTAAGCTGGGCCCTTCCAGATGGAGAGCAGTCTCCCCAGTTCCTCTGCAAAGTCGCCGCTGAACAGCAACTGCTGCACCAGTGTTTAATTTAATATCAAGGGACAGGAATTTTGGTGGAACTTCTTCAGAGTTCTGTGTACCAAACAGGGCGGACATGGTATGGCAGTAAGCATTATCACGAAGAGAGCAACAAATCCGTGTCACTACAAGTTAGCATTATCATTTTCTTGTTGGAGACTAATTTGTCCCCTGTGATGTGAGATACATATTAAACTTCAATCTATTGATTCCAGAGGCCCTTCCTCAAGTCATGGCACAATTGAGGCATCAGGTGATGTTATGCTCAGATGGACAAAAGGGAAGAGGGTAGCTGTAAACTTAAGCAATCATTTATTAATTCAGAAGCTGGAGGACTTGAGATGATGCTTTCCACCAAAGTCTGTCAATATTAGTTTTTTTCCTTTGAAAATATGCTGCATTTGAAATTACTTCTATCTTTTAAAATATAATCTTCAAGATTCTTTTTTGTGATGTTTAGAATAACTCAAGACAATTCTCCATTTCAAAGAGAAATTATCCAAATCAATTCATATTTAGATAGAAATCAAATAGATTTTTAAAGAATTGATTGGTAAATAATAACAAAATTACATTTCCCAGTTCTACAATTGCAATATTATAGTTTTTAAATGGCGTAAATTAGTTGAATGTGACAATTCAAAGAGCAACTACATAAATATGTGAAATAAAGTCTTGACAAGATTTCTAGTGTTCATGTTAAAACAGGAAGGGAAATTATTCCAGCAGCTCATAGGCAGTCATATTTAGAATAGGGTCTATGTAAATTTTAGCTACTATTAAGATTCACCTATTTCTTCTAGAAATCCTAATTATATAGGACTAAATAAAAACAAGATAGATAATGTCACAGATAAAAATCATCAAAACAAAAGTGAAAAGGGGGAGAGCTTGGTTATTTGTATGTAATTAACATATATAGTCAAACTACAAGATTTCCAAATATATTTGCACAACTAAGCAAGTTAGAAATTGAAGAACAGAAAATTAATGCAGCATTAGTAGTCCTTTTCTTTATTTTTTGTATGATACAATGTAGAAACACATTTCACTAACATGTATTGTATAATACCTTTAGAATTCTTTAAAATATAAAATTTCAATCATTTCATAAAAATAAAAATCCCCCAATGTGTTTCAGCTTTAAATTCCACTGTTAAATATGTGTTTTATGTGTATGTGTGCATGTGCATATATTTTCTCAAACTCTTAATGCATTATAATCTCAAAAAATAAAACATTCATACAAGTTTTTCATTTTTCCTAAGATTCGTAAATTGATCATTAAACAAATACACAATTTATTTATCATGTTGTTATCAAATTGCCCTACAGACTTCTCATCATTGGCCTTTCCAATTACAGGTCTTATGAAAATCAGCAAAAAGCCAGCATTGTCACCAAAAAATTTATTTTTTTTTTTTGAGACAGGGTCTCGCTTTGTAGTTCAGGCTGGCTCTGAGCTCACTATGTAGCCCAGGCAAGCCTCGAACTCAGCAATCCTCCTGTCTCTGCCTCCCGAGTGCTGGGATTACAGGCGTGAGCCACCACGCCCGGCACTGTAGTATGTGGTATTGATTGCCGGTGGGCGTGAGTCTCCACACCCAGCACTGTATGTGGTTACTGGGGATTGAACTCAGGACTTGTGCTTGCAAGGCAGGCACCGGAACCACTGAGCTAACCCTCTGGCCCAAGAATTTATTTTTTAAAACTGACAAGGATTCACCTCTTAATCATTGACCAATTTAATTTTTCATATCTGCTTATTCATAAGAAAAATTTTTAATGATGTAGAGTAGGGAGGACAACATATAATTTGGAGATTCTTCTAGCAAATTATAGAAACTTAGCCTAACTTTTAACATTTGTTTAAAAAAAAACTTTAAAGATTTGACTTGTTTTAGACCTAGGAAAGAAATTCCCACCCCTGGAAAACAGAAGTGACCCCACAGATGCGGGGTTGCAGCTGGCTCTTTGCAGGGGCTGCCCCTGCCCCCACGGCCCGGGCGCCCCTCCTCTGCCCCCAGAGGCTCTCGTGTTAATAAAGCATGAGCCGCAGAGTGGAGGCTGCAGGGCCTCAGGGACGGGACAAGGACTTTAGCCCGAGGAGGTGACTTGCTCGGAGCCTTCGCGTGCGAACCTGCGCTAGGGCGGCCGTGTGCACGGGAGTGTGAACCACACGGCTGAGCCCAGCCTCATGTTTTATTGAAGCCCATTCCTCCTCGCGGGAGACCTGAAAATCCACTTAGTGCCCTCAGAAGATTGTCTGTTTGGGCTGCATGGACTGGTTTCCAATCATAGAAAGATAAAAACATCAAAATAAGCTAATAGGTTTTTGCCATGAAATACAGTCCCGGGGGAGCAGGGACTAGAGGGGGGTGGGGGGATCTGTTAGGTTCCAGGTCTGCGGACGAGAGCGGACCTGCTCCCCGGAAAGGGAGGCGCGGATGACAAATAGAGAAGACAGCAAACATCGGAGGGAATAAAATATTTAAAAAAGAAAAAGAAAGATTGTATCCTAGAAATGGAGAAGAGCAAGATCAGCAAATCAAAGCCATCTTAAATTTTTTATCAGTCATACAGTGCTATAAAATAATGCTGAGAGGTTGAAACGGTACCATATTGAGGATTCCTATGAAAACCGTTCCTTAGAAAATTGTTTTAAGCGATATGAATTCATAAGAGAACATCACCAGAGAAAAAGTATCTGGTAAAGATATTTTTTCTTGTCACTTTCACACACCTAATCATATATTTCAAAATAGTGGTCTCATTTCCTTATACATTTGGTTTTAGAGACAGGTCTGATTTCATTCACTCAGCAATAAATTACATTATCAATCAGAGTATTTAAACTGAGACTGTAAACAGCAACATATATAAAACTATTGATTACAGAAGACCCTTGGTATTTACTATTGCCCTGACCTTCATTTGTTTGTAATATTTTAATCAAAGGCACGAAGACTGAAAGAAATAGTGTAAGCGAGGTGAAAGAGTGAATATTTTTCAGATGCAGTAAGAAGTGAAGGGAATGAGCTTATCCCAGTAGAACAGCACCATGATTTAGAAGGTAGATGTTTTCTCACCTTTTGTACCACTACAGAATTTTACATCCAATAAATCTCAGCAATCTTCCTAAAGGAAATAGTCCCAACAAACTGATCCGTAAATTTGTTACACAGATAATGATGTTTTTGGTGAAGGTATTAGAGCACAAAGTTAGACCCATATATTCTCATAAGATCAAACGTGTCATTCGCTTCCTCCTCTTATAGCAAGAATGGTTTTCAAGGAAATAAAATAGATTAAGTAAATGTGTGTTTGCCTGTCACCCCTTGTTTTATAGTGTATCATCGTGTTCTGCTGCACATAAACCTGTAGAAGTGATTATCATCGAGGTAAACATTTCTGCTACTCTTTCATGGGCAAAGAAAACATAACTTCAGGGACCTGCAGCAAATGCTTCCTCTTCTGGCTGAATCCAGCCAGACATGAATTTCTCATGGCTAACACACCTTTCTTTGACAATCGTAGTACGTTCATTCCACGTTAAAACTGAAGTGTTACCTTCAAAGCCCCACGTTTCAGTTTCTCTTAATATGAGACACTCACCCCACAGCCCGCAGCAGGATCTCGGGAACGTGGCCCTAGCGTGGGGGTGTGGCCAGGCCTTCCATCTCCATCCTCCTGATGGGTCACTGAGGGGAGACAACCTTTTGGCATTTTCTGTGCCAAAACCATGCTTTTAAATTTGTTCAATTACACTTCTGTAACCTTATCAGAAAACTTGGGAGATAGGCACAAAATGAGAAAGACTGAGAATTCAAAACGACAGAAGAGGATATTTCCCTGTTAGGATGCAGAGTTGCCCATTTCAGCCTCTCCCTTAGCCACCTTCCCTGCCTGTCCCTGTGGCTTTACCCTGAAGCCCTCCCTGGTTCCTTTTGGAAGATGCAGCCTCACCTCCTGAGCATTTCTAAAGCTCTATTCCCGAAACCCAGTTCTGCCTGCCCTGAGTTGACAATGTGTGTGCCTCTCCCCTCTTCACAGAAGGGATCTTTGAGTCCCCTAAACCCTTCCACCCTGCTGCCTGTCAATTCCCAAACATTTTTTCAGAGTTAAGCAACACGTGAAAACAGAACTCAGTAATGAGCACTAAGTTTAATGGACAGATGCATTAAGTGATTAGTATACCAAAAATTCTATATGTAGAAGATACTACTTTGGCTACTTTTGGAATTAAGAATACATCTTACTTTACAATAAATAAATGGATAGATATTTATTTCTTTTGCTATGGTCTTATCTATGATGCCATTTTGTCAAGACATTTTTATATGCCTAATATAGGCTGTTATGTGAAAGTCGAATGAGATATAAAATGGCATTTTCTTTGCTCTTTCTGTTCTGTGGAAGACAGACGTCTCTGACAACTGCATTCCATTTTTATAAGTAACGTTACCTCAAACTATTTGCATAAATTTAACTTTTAATTCTCCAAAAGAAATTTAATAAAGTCATTTATACTTAATGGTTTATGTGTAAAAATAGTGTTTTACTAATGAATCTTATTAATTAGTACTCAGATATCTAGAATTTCCCCAAATTCAAAGGGAAAAGTTAATAAAGAAAACCACGGCTGTCACCACAGCTAGGGTTAGACGGCTCGCTAAGAAGCACATTCCTGCTGTCATATGTAACATACTAATGTCCTGAGGGACTGTACTGGCCCCTCCTGAATCTGCTTGAAGTTTAGTCTGCTAAAAACAAAATTAATTAGACAAAAGCTCTATAATAATAATCTAAGGGATAAAATTTGTTCCCACATCATTTTGATAATCTTAGGTTCTAGAATGACATTACACATACAAATCTAATGCTTACCACAACCCGGGTTGCACTGATGAGTATATTGAAGGACTTGGAAATTAAGTAACTTATAAAAGCATCCCTTCTCAGACTTGAGGGAAAAAATCCAGACAACCCCTCTAGTCAGTGCACAGTCTGTCTCTGTCCAGACTTTATTCTTGAGCTATTTTACAGGACACTCCCTCTTTAAGACAAATGTGTGTGCCAGGTGTGGTGGCTCACACCTGTAATCCCAGCACTCGGGAGGCAGAGGCAGGAGGATTGCTGAGTTCGAGGCTTGCCTGGGCTACATAGTGAGCTCAGGGCCAGCCTGAACTACAAAGCGAGACCCTGTCTCAAAAAAAAAAAAAAAGACAAATGTGTGTGAAGTAATGTTTTCATAGTGAATCCTACATGATTTTCAAGATACATCTTAGATGTAATATTACATGATGAGAACATAGCTATTTTGTCATTTCACTTTTGAGACAAATGTGAACAAGAAATGATTTTCAATGTGTGAAAAATGTAAAGATTCTTCACCCTAAATATATACTGGACTGTAGTCTTTTAATTTCAAATTTAAACAAGAAACAATAATAAAACGACTCGTAGTTGTTGATAAAAGTCAAGCCTGTCTTATAAAGGTCACTGCCCGTGTTGGTGCTGTGGGTCCGACCCATAAGCCCTTCGAGGTACAGCCCCTCAGATTCACTCTTTGGGCCTTGGGGTGAACATCACCTCTATTCCTGTGCACATCCCTTCAGTACATTTTCAGAAGATTTATTTAAATTCCATTCTGGGTTACAGGTTTCCTAACTGCTTACTATCTTCAAATTAGAAAATAAACTTCAAAAAGGTGAAAGCCACATATATTGCACTCACTGAGGATACCCAACAGCTTTCATGGACTGACACAAAGAAATGCAAGACAGGGCCGGAGGGTTAGCTCAGTGGTTCCGGCGCCTGCCTCGCAAGTGCAAGGTCCTGAGTTCGGTCCCGGTAACCACATACAATGCTGGGCGTGTATGACACGCCCACCAACAATCAACACCGCATGCCACAGTGCCGGGTGTAGTGGCTCACGCCTGTAATCCCATCACTCGGGAGGCAGAGACAGGAGGATTGCTGAGTTCGCGGCGGCCTGCCTGGGCACCATAGTGATCTCAGGGCCAGCCTGAACTACAAAGCGAGACCCTATCTCCAAAAAACAAAACAAAACAAAACAAAAAAAAGAAATGCAAGACAGAAAGGACTTTTAATGAACTGGGATGAGTTTGGCACCATGGTAACAGAGAGGCCTGGTGGACGGTGAGAGTGTTGATAGGCAGAAGACTGATGGTAGTGGGTGAGTAACCAACAGATCCATTGGAAGAACATCTAAAATGTATTCCACATTTTATACCACATAAAATGTAACATTGTTTTTCGGTGCTTTACAAGCCCCTTACATTTTCTCATTAATTTTTTTTTTTTTTTGAGACAGGGTCTCGCTTTGTAGTCCAGGCTGGCCCTGAGCTCACTATGTAGCCCAGGCAAGCCTCGAACTCAGCAATCCTCCTGTCTCTGCCTCCCGAGTGCTGGGATTACAGGCGTGAGCCACCACGCCCGGCTTCTCATTAATTTTTTGAGTGTGCATTAAAACTAAAAGTAGTCATTCACTTAAAACACTCATCTGCCCTGCTGTCTGCCTGGGTGAGCCCCCACCGCCTCCCGCGCAGACCCCTGAAAGCATCTTCTGGTTGAGAGTCTGTCTTCTGCCTTCCCCGCTCCACTCACCTCTCAGAGGGAAGCCAGAGTGAGGCAGAGCTTGGGTTTCCTCGGGGGAAGCTGAGGCCTTACAATGGCCCCAGTTACTTGTCCACACATATTCTGCCTCACTCTTGCTTTCTCTCCAACTGCTTCCCACTAGTTCCTTGAAATAATGTGTGTGTGTTTACCTTAGGACCCTGGCACAGCTTCCCCCCGCGATCCGGCCTGCGGTTGTGTTTCAGCATCTGCACGGCCCGCTCCCCGGGCTCCTGCAGCTCGGTGCCGAAAAGTCCGCTTCGGAAATCCTCCCGAGAACGAGCAGTCAGACTGCAGCTGAGCTGCCCACATGCTCCCGCCCTCTCCACTTGTTCTGTGACACCGGTCACTTTCTAAGATATCGTAGCGAATACCCTTCTTGCCGAGCAAGGACTTTCCCTTAAGATGCTGTGTGTTGTCCTCAGTGTACCAATTAATTTAGTCTGTGGAAGTAAATAGATTCCTTGAAGGGCTTTAAACAAGCCCATGAGATGTGGTAATTCCTTGAGGTTCTCAGTATGCATATTTGCAACTTGAAAAGTTTCTGATATCCCAAGGATGCTTATAAGTATCATTCATTATTTTCTGAAAATAAGAAATTACCCTAAAATGTATGTGTAAATCTAACACAAAAGAACAACTAGAAAATCAAAAATGGCTGGATAATGGCCAGAACCACTTATTTTACCAAATATTGTATCTTATTATAAAGACACTACACCATTGGAAAGCCCAGCACTGACACCTGAGTAGGCAGAAACTCCATAAAAAACACATCGCGGGTCCTCCTGGTTTGGCTTCACCCTTATCCGCAGCAGTCGGGAGAGGGCAGAAGCCCTTGCCAGGCCCTGCGAGGCAGACCCACCGGAAGTAATCAAGCCAGAGGAGCCCCACTGCCTCCTGCTGAGGTTATTTCTAACTTGATTTACGAATTTGTTGCCATTATTTGTAAGAGAATTGCTCAGAATAACAAGAGGCCGGTACTTTAAATTTTTCAAGTTCTACGCCTCTCTAGTTTGCTTACCATTGAGATCTTTTTGCATTAATCTCCTCCCCCAAACCGGATGTAATCAAATCCCGTGCGCTGTGTCCGCTGAAGGCCAGCGTCAGAGCTGGGGAGAGGAGCTGGCGGAGCACCTGCCCGGCGCGTTTGAGGCCCCCACGCTGGGTCCGCAGCAGCCCTGGAAACCAAGTCAGTGTCCAAGAGTGGAGGACACGACCCAGCTCGTTTCTTCTCGGGTCTTTCTTGGGTTCCCCCTTGTCCTTCCATGGTCACAGGGACCTTTTGTAGGCGTTTCCTCGTGACTGGTGTAAGATGTCTCACCGTACTCGATTTCTGTCCCGTGATAACCAATTCACACATCTCTCGGATGAAGCAGCCTGATTTTCATCTTACAGTCAATGCGCCCGAATCCCACAGACCTCCAGGTCTCTGCAGGGCCCTGGTCTCTGCTGGAGAGAATGTGCGTCCAGCCGCGTCCTTCGCTCGGAGGCCGCCCACGTTCCTCGGCTGGCGCTCCCGCTCTCTCTCCATCAGCACAGTCCGCGTTGTGCTTTTGGAGCATTTCCCTCCCTCACTGCTGCGCGGGTCCCCAGCCTCGTCAGAAGAGGCTCTTGTTGTTAGGAGCTCCAGTGACAGATCAGCCCGTGCACAGTACAGGGTAGTTTCATCATCTCGAAGTCAGACTCCTGGCCTCATCCACAAAGAATCTGTTCAGCTTTCCGTTCTGTGAAACGGGAACGTCACAGGTTCCAGAGACTGCTGCTTGGACATCCTTAGGAGCTCATTTTTCTGATAACCATGTTCTCCATGGCATTTCCCAAGGATGGAAATGTATTCCTTGAGATCTCAAATAATAATCAATAAAGCTTTGAAATTGCATATAAACGTGAGATACTTCAAGCCAAATTCAATTTGTAGAATTATTTATATACCATAAATTCTATATTCCACTGTGACAACATTTTATCAATATTAACTTGATGTAACTTAATAAAACGTTGATAGCTTACAAGGCTGTTCAACTAGTGTTATAAACATGATTCGCTGCAAACAAATACATTTATATCCCCATTTTTGAACTCATTAGAATGAATGAAGATGTAAATTGCAGTAGCACGATCAAAGAGGAGGCTGGCTGCGTCTACTTCCTGCCGGGGAGCCAGGGTGCCCTCCCTTCCAGTTTTGAGGATAATCAGTCCCTAAGGGATGGTCTTATGCTAACTAAACAGTGAAGATGGAGAGGAAAAAAGCAGATTGCATTTCCACTAATTACAGTGAGAAGAAAGTTGTCATAAGACCTGAAATGCCGAACGTATGTGAAAACAGCAGCAGAACTTCAGTACAGAAATTAAACTACACCTTAACAGTCAATCGCCACTTTCCTGAAATAATTTAAGGAATATTTTCCCAATCGCATAGTGCTTGTAGATTGCTTAGGAATCCTCTCTTAGTAAGATTCCTGTTTGAGATTCTCGATTCTAATACTAACATGGGTAGGCTAAAAAGGGGGGAGAAATCCTTACAGATAATTAAAAGTGTTGGTCCCAAAGTGTAACACTTCAGTTCACACTTCACGGAAGGAAATACTCATGTGGTCACATCTAAATGTGAGGAGGGGGAGACCATGGCCGCTCGGTGGGGCTCACACTGTGCCATGCAAAAGGGAGCTCACTGTGAGAGAAAAACAGACAATGATAAAGATCTATAAAGCTTATGACATATGATGCTTTAGCAAAATATACTCATTTGCTTTAATTTAAAAGAAACAAAAGTAGCTAAAGCAAAGGTAAAGCATATGCTGAATGCAAAGAAAGTACTGTACTGTCTTTAAACTTACCACAAAGGAAGAATTTTCCAAAGTCAATCTTAAAAAATTGCAGAAAACTTTAAGTTTGGGGTCATTTTGGACATTGTTTTAATTTAAAATCATATTGATGAAGTCATCTGTATAAAATAATATTATTATATTTACATTTATGTTTACTGCCCTTTTGTCCACATTCCTGATTTTTGGTGATATTATTAGTTTACTTCATTGCAGTATACAGTTATGGTTAATATACCCATTGTCCACATCCACTTTTAATTTTACACTTAAATAGATTTTAAGACAGGATTCTCTATTTCTTAGTGACTTTTTTTATTAAATTTGATCTTTGGACTTCATATGTGCTATGGTTTCATTCTAAAATATCCCCCCAAGAGTTTCATGCATTTGGAGGGAGCTTAGGAAAGTGATGAGACAATGTGCTCCTAGTCCAATGATAGGGTCATAGATAAATGTGCTGTGTGGTGCTGGTTACGATGGAGGAGTTGAGTCTCTGGAGGTTGAGTTGAGTCTCTTGATTCTTGGAGAATCAGTCTCTTCTCTCTCCTTCTGTCTCTGTCTTCCTGTCTCTCTCTCTCTCTCTCTCTCTCTCTCTCTCTCTCTCTCTCTCTCTCTCTCTCTCTCTCTTTCTCTCTCTGTCTCCCTGTCTCTGTCTCCCTCTATTTTTGGCTGCTATGCATTGAGCAGTTTTCTTCCAGAATGTTTTCCATCATGCCATGAAAGCAACCAACCATGTACTGCATGCTCTGAAATCATGAACCAAATAGCTTCTTTCTTGTACTATAGGTATCAGGTACTTTGTCTCAGCCATGGGGAAAAAATGACTATTGTAATATGCCCATGAATTGTAAAAACAATCTTGTATCTTTTTTTCCTTGTATCTCTGAGTTTGCCTTAATATAAAAGGGCAGTAAATTAATATAAATTCCTTCAGTTGCTGTGGGAAGTTATATCAATATACCAGTTGTTTTCTGCCTGTGCCTCTAGAGAATTATATTTCAAAATTTCATCAACATTACTCAGTCATATGAATTGCCAATGTAACAGACTAGAAGAATTTTACCACTTATCTGAGCATAATCATTAAGAGACATCCCAACTACTATGCATCTATCACAAGACAATCTAAATTAAGATAATTCCTTGTGCTTGAATCCTGGATAAAAGTCATAAATCAGTGAAAAACAACTTGTGAAGAATATTTAAACTGCTTGAGAAATCAGTCTTTGCTGTTGATGTGTTTATCAAATTATTCAACAAGAAAATGTAATATGTGAGAAAAGCAAATGAACACACATAGGAAACACACAATATATCCATTTAATTGAATGTGTTTAATAGACCATCCCACCACATGCCCTATGATTTTCTTCTTTCTTTTGGTTTCTTTTTTGAGAACATGATAATTACTTGAGAGACGCTTAGTGATAAGTAAGTAGATCCTCACACTTGAATCTGATAATTATATCACAGTATCCTTTAAATCCTCTCTGTATCCTATGTCTTTCCTCCAACATACACAATTTGCAAGAGAAAAATCTTAACTGTGAGTTGCATATTTAAGGTAATTGCTAGAGGAAGATGCTGTCTTCCAACACTGCAGAGCACTCCTGCTTCCTGTGCATCGAGCCCATCAGTGGGAATTCATTACTCAATGAGAATTATGAGGAAGGACAAAGAGGCTCTGGAAAGGTCATCAGGAGTTAGAAACCCAAGTTCTACTTGAGCGCCTTCTCCGTGCACTGCAGATGACAGATGGTTTCTGAGACTGTCTGAGGACTGATTCATTTGAAATACTCACTCACCTGAAATACTGGGTTGAATACTAAATGCATTTTCATGTTACTTTGGATGCCAGATGTGTATCAAGTGACAATCTAATCCACTTTTTAAAAATAGTTATTTTTTGCTTAAACATAAAAATGTAATTATTTCATATTTAGAACAAAGTCACATTGAATGGCTTTGTTTCACTCCAACAACTTAATGAGCTGCAAGGCTGTGGTGAGGTACACCATCTCCTTCTGGATCAAAGATTTTCAGGGAAACAAGGACACACCTTCCTTGCTAAGTCACATGGAATCATCCCAACAACATCTGTGCTACAGATGGAGACTCGGCTTCTGCTTCTGGCTCCAGCAACCTGAATCTCATTAGATACTAGATATAAATAAAGATTGCGCTCGATCATGGGCCTCGGTGAGAGAATAGTACCAGGGCCGTGGTCACGTCGCTCCTCAGTGATGAGGGAAAATTGAATCAGACAGTAACAGTGTTGAAAAAGGAAGCCAAGTAGAAGCTACGGGTGAAGCACACGATGGTTTTCTTTGTCAAAACTCGGAGTGAAAGTTCCTTTCTAACTAATTCTAACCAGTCTAATTAAAATGTCAAGTGCGAGCCCTGGGGAGTCAGGCCTCCCTTTGCGGGGCAGGCTCGAGTGGGCGCAGCATGCTCGGTCCACGGGGGCAGGAGGTCTGTGGAGAGCCAGATGAGCCATTTCCCCGAGGGCGACTTTGTTCTCACCTTCCTTGTGTTGCTCGTTTTTCTCCTTTCTTTCTGCTCACCTTCCCTTTTTTTTTTTAATTGAATTCTTTATTGGTACAATTTATATACATCTCAAAATCACAGATAACATTGGGAAATTCGTACCAGTATATGCCACAAGTTAATTCTCATTTTTACCCATATCCCTACCCACTCCCCCCTCCTCCCCCCTTATACATGCTCTTTTATTTTCTTTCTGTATCATATTTATTCCTTCCCCTCATCACCTTCCCTTTTGATCATAATGCTGAAGAGTTTCAGGCTTCTTTGCCATAATATGACCCACATAAAGATCCCTTAAAGTTTCGGTGGTAGATTATGGTGTACAATGAAAAAGTAAAACAGGTGACTGAGATGTGGTTTTACTTTCTAGTGTTCTGATTTTACTAAGCCACACACAGCACAGTTCATAAGAAAGTACAAACAGCTGAGTCATTCATCTCCGTTAAACTTCTGCTTGACTGCGTACTGTGATGGATTGCAGGAATATTCATTTCTAGTCAAGAAAAGGAAATGATTTCTATTTTGAACTACCCACAAGATATTAGCATGCTTCTTGCATTTTTATGATATAAAAAGTTACTTGACTTTGAAATGTCAATTTTTTCCTTTGAAAGTTTTTATCTATGTCTTTGACGTTTTTTTCTATCATCTTCCTCCTTTCAGATTAGCACTAGTGACTTCAGTGTTCACTACTGGGCCCTTTGCCCAAGTCAGAAACAGACTTTTCAAACTTTACCTGGAACTGCTTCCTCCCACTGGGTCTCGAACTCCCATTGAAGTGTTGGAATCCAGCTCAGGAGCTGGAACCAACCAGGGTACTCCTGTCACCACAATTTCCAGCACATGTGTAAGCGAACTTCTAAGGTGGGTGATGGGCGACAATAAAAATACTCTTCATGGGCCGGAGATTTAGCTCAGTGATTCCGGTGCCTGCCTAGCAAGTACAAGGTCCCTGGTTTGATCCCTGGTAATCACATACAATAATACCGGGTGTGGTGACTCATCCCCACCAGAAATGAGTACCACACACCACAGTGTTAGGTGTTGTGGTTCATGCCTGTCATCCTAGCACTCGGGAGGCAGAGGCAGGAGGATTGCTGAGTTCCAGGCTTGCCTGGGCTCCATAGTGAGCTCAGGGCCAGCCTGAATGACAAAGTGAGACCCTGTCTCAAAAAAAAAAATACTCTTCATAATAAATGCATTTTTCTTAGTTCATGCACTCCTTTGAAGGTGATCTGAAAATATGAATTACACTGGGGAAATTTAAGAGAAAATAAGTAGGACAGGACACAGAAATGTTCTCGTGACATTGTCCATAATCTTGCTTCAAGTGCGGGCATATGCACGAGGGAAGGTCAGAGAGGTGAGTGTTTCCTGTGATATTTTGATTCTGCCTTCAGCGTGATGACTTCAGGGAGTGACTATCTGAAGCCTATAAAGACAATTTCATGGAGCCGTGGACAGTTTCTAAAATGAATGGTTATTACTGTGGCTTGCATATTTATACTAAACAATTAAAATGGACTTGAAAAGTTCTGCGTTGTAGGCATTAGTCAGATTTTTTCTTTTATTGTTCTTTTTCCCAATGGCCAGATATCTTTCTGGAATCTCAGTTGATTTTCTTTATCACTGAGTGAGAATAATCTTATTTTGGCTTCTAGTATCATAAACCTTCCACATATTTTCTTTAGTAGTAGATAAGATCTCTTTAGAAACTACAGAGAAACACAGAGAACCTGTGAATCAAATTATAAAAGTTATAGTGTCAGAAGAAATGGTTTGGATTTTAGTTTCCTAAAATCAAAACATATATTCTATCTACTGAAGCATCCTGAATTTGCTCACTTAATTATAATGATATGTTCTTGTAACAGGTATATTAACCAAAAGAAGAAAAGGAATTTGAGTTGTATTTATTCTGGACTTTAGAAGAGTAATTAAAATGAATGAGTCACCATAAATCATTCCAGCGCTGAAGATGTTTCAACCCTTTTTTGTGACACATTAGCAGACAGGCAGAAGAAATAGCCTGTTCCTAAGTGACTTTTCCTTTTTCCTGTAAGTTTTCTATTTATACTAGTGCAGTTACCCTGTTAAATTAAATGGATTAGAATTAAATTGTAAATGGAAAAAATTCTCTTTCTAACAAAAGAGGAGCATGGCTTAAAACACTATCACTGCTTTTGCATTGCCTCTGATAAAACTAGTCACAAAGTTGTTCTCTAAACCAATAGTCTAGATTGTTACCTTCATTTCCTAAAAAAAAAATTTAAATGTTCCAATCAATTTCATCAATTTATTTTGCACAGAGAAGAGAGTAGCTGTACATGTGCAGAAAATATGATTAACAGTTTACTAATTTCCTTTAAAAACACAGCTCTTGATGAACGAGGAAAAATACTGATTTATTGTTTGACCATCACTCTTTTGAAAACATAGGCACTTTATACACTTGGAATTTTATTGAGTATAGTGATTCCGAAAGAAACCAATACTAATCCAAATAATGAAACATTTTCTTTTCTGTGTAGAGCTGAAGAGTAAGGAAATTTTCCAAACCTACAACTTCTGTTAATTGGTTTGCAATATTAAAATAACTGTAAAATATCTGAGCGAGTTGAGGCTCCTTTTAAAATTTTCTCTAACAATTGCTTGCACAAATATTGACACATACTAGAAATGAACAGCCCTCATTTAATGGAATAAATTTAAAATTTGGACAATCCTCTAACAGCAAATATAACAATTCAGACATTAATATTTTAGAGCTGACTGATACACTATTAAACTAGAACTTCCTTCTCCATGGAGAAACACAATGGCCTAGAGAATTGCTGATTTTATCAAAATCACAAATTTCATGACTTGTCTTTTACCTCTTAGCAAAGATGAAAATGCTTAACAGCATTAATACTTTTGTGAAAAGAAAAATATCATCCAAGACCTTTGTCTTCGGTTTTTGTGTCCCTACCCTTCTGTAAGTAAGTCAGACATTTCTCACACAATCTCTAACTGTTATCCAGCCTCAGCAGTGGTGAAATGATCAAAGATCTAAAAAGCTTACTGAATACAAAAAAAAAGAAAAACATATAAATGATAATGCCATAATCTTCAGATTTTCTTACATCTCTTTTTCCCATTGTTAAGAATGTCAGAAAAAAAAGAGTATGTCTATCCAAGTAACACCATTTTGTATAAAATGTTCAAATTTATGTTTAATACCAGCCCACTTCCTTCCCAACCTTCTATAATATCTAATAAATTCAAAGAGTTTGAATAGGACCTCAGACTTTTATGCAATAATAATGTAACCAGTCTTAATCTTTGCAATCTCAAAAATATTTTATTAGGGTGTCATTAATAAATGGTAGACATTTTTCTAAGAGCTTTTCTTAAACTAATTTGTTTCATTTTCCTAATGATCATGTTGATTAGATTATCATTGTTTCTATTTTACAAAGAAGAGGAAACCAGGAACCAAGAAGTTAAAGTTCATTGACTGCACAAGTGTTTTGAACACAGCTTAAATTCTGTATATTTCTTGAACAAACAGATTAGAAACATAATCTGATACCACATTCCACAAATTTCGTCACAACTTTTAATGCTCATCAGTACTAAGTAACATTATCTAAATGCTGACGACTTGCTGTTGCTTGGGAGAACTTACACACAGCTTCTTTGGAAGACTTAAAGATGTGGCACAGCACTCAAAGCTCCAGATCGGCTGTGCAGTCCCAACACTAAGCAGCCAGTACTTGGCACTGGGCTCCTACACTACAGTGTTCTGTGGGTAAAGTATAACAAGTAAATTTTCTAGTGTGTGAGTGTGTGTGTGTGTGTGTGATATAGGCTACTTTCCTTTTCCTGGAACAAAACACTCAATTGTCCCAATTTTTTGTTCCTTTTTGTTTTTGCTTTGAGACAGGGTCTCACTTTGTAGTTCAGGCTGGCCCTGAGCTCACTATGTAGCCCAGGCAAGCCTCAAATTCAGCAATCTTCCTGCCTCTGCCTCCCGAATGCTAGGATGACAGGCATGGGCCACCACGCCTGGCTCAACAGTCTCAATTTAAAGAAGGACAGATTTATTTTGACTCATGGTTTTGGAGGGGTCAGTCTATAATCTGCTGGCTGCCGGCAGAAATGGTCTGAATGGTGTGGCCAGGTGGAGGTAACAGGTGGGACAGCAGGAAGCAGAGTGAGAGGAAGATTTAGAGTGATAAATCTTCCAGGGTGACTGCCCCTTGTGCACCTCCTTTGCCTGGGAAACCCCACCTTCCAAGACCAGTTCTACTACAGTGTCATTACTGAGCTACTCCCCTGATGGGGACAGCACCCCTCAGGAGCCAGTCCTTTTCCAAAAGCCCTGCCTTTGACCGTGTGAGACTTTTGGAGCATATTTTAGAAATACACCACAGCAATGTATTTTTAACTTGTGATGTATTTATAGTGATGGAACCTCATCATAAGTAAAGAAGTATTTGTATAAATGTAGATATTCCAGCTAGCTGACCTATACTGATGCCTTAAAAGTCACCAACAGCACTCTGTGCTTGCTGTGTACCTGAACTCTCTTGCTTTGCTGGACAAGAGAAGGACTTGCCTGGGGTTAGATACACCAAGTAGTTATCTTATGCTTATTATGTGCACACATTGCCTCACAACCACCAAATATTACTTTATTCTGTTCTTTTCTGTACGGCCCTTGAGTCACAACAATAGTACCATGCTCACAGATGGATAGATAGAAATAAAGCACTGTTTCTTGCAAATTATTCTGAAGGCATTTCATCCTTTTGGGACTCGGGATTAGTACATATATTTAGTAACATATGTCCGGCAGAGGCATCATATTTTCTCTGGCATTTAGTGGTTACACTTACAAAGTATACATGCTTTCAGCTAGAGAGATTTTAAGCAGCAAGTACAAATTACTTTGTGAGTGATTTACTCCTTTTTAAGATTCCTTTGAAGTGATGTTATTATTGATTCATTAATATAGCATGGACCCACAGATTCACAGGATGATACTTGACTCTCCATCAAAAGAAAAAGAAAACTGTTGTGGGAATGGTAATTGCAAACCTTTGTGTATGCGGAGATGTTGTTAAGGGTAAGGTTGCATTTGAAAGTCTTTCAGGCAATTATGTTAGGCCCAGAATAAATGAGTATCTTTAAAATTCAATTTATGAAGCTATTTTAATTGAGAAATTATAAAAATAAATGTATATGTTGGCTCATACAATGGGCAATAAATTCGTATGTCTTGTCATTAATCATTCCTCAATTACTTAATGAGTGTCTTCTTACTTTTATTCTTTTAGATGCTAGTAATTTGTACAGCATAAAGGATAACAGTCCTCAAGGATTTCTGAGTCAATATGAAAATGAAAGTATAGAAGAAAGCAAAAATAAATATATCATAATCCCTGGGAAGACAGGCAATTCCTGTAATGAATTTCATGTAGATATCGGGATCTAAAGCCAAGTCTCTTGAACTGGCATGACACTTACATCTAACTTACAAAGATCCTTCTTATACTGCATTTTCTAAAGAATGGTAGCAGGACCTGTGCATATTTAACACATATAAAATTTCAATTTTTTTATTCATTGTTGGTTAAATCTGCAGAGGCTGGAATGGCAGTTACAGAGGATCTACAGTTTAAGAAACATAAGGGTTACTCAACCCAGCAAAGAAGTAAGATTTAGTGGGATATTAGTATGAGATACCTAGAATCTTGAGATGCTAGTACAGACATGAATATAATTCAGATTATTCAGCCCAGCAAAGCAATCACCAGTAGATCTGCAGGTGAATCTTAGTGGTAGAGAATCTACTTATCATGTTCTATGATCTGGGCTCAATGCCCAGAATGAGAGACAAGAAGAAAGAAAGGAGAGAGAGAGGAAAGGTGAGGAAAGAGAGAGAGAGAGAGGGAGAGGGAGAGGGAGAGGGAGAGAGAGAGAGAGAGAGAGAGAGAGAGAGAGAGAGAGGGAGAGAGAGAGAGAGAGAGAGAGAGAGAGAGAGAGAGGGAGAGAGAGAGGGAGAGAGAGAGAGAGAGAGAGGGAG
>PVIC010011326.1:0-41602 GCA_004025085.1 Thryonomys swinderianus
TTTCTTTCTGTATCATATTTATTCCTTCCCCTCATCACATTCCCACACCAAGTTTCCTATAGAAATATTCCACTCTATAAAAGCTGTCCTACTTTCTAGAACTCATTTGCATCTACAGATGTTCATGCCAGAGAGAAGATCCTGAAATTGTCTATCTGTGATCTATTGATTTCACTTATTAGTATATCCTCCAGATGTTTTTCTTCTCTTGTGAAGTATATATTCATTTCTGTATCAGAGTTCACTAACATAGAAGCTTTAATATATATTCACATTCTATCATCTATCTATCTATCTATCTATCTATCTATCTATCTATCTATCTATCTATCTGCCTGCCTGTCTGTTTGTCATCTATCTCACATCTGTCTTTTGTCTCTCTCTACACATATGAGTTACAAGGTACGCTTACAATGGCTGCCTACAGAGTCAGGTATGGAGGAGGACAAAAGGGCCACGGTATCCTGGAGAGCCAAAGGATCCAGTCATAAGGGGGAGACCTCGAACCCCTGCAGGGGCCCCCTGGAGTCTAGAGAGAAGCTGAAGAGTCTGACTTGGAAGACGGAAGGTTCAGCCCTGGGACCCTGGCCCAGGCATCTGAAGGTGGTGGTGAAGGCTGGAGTGGATTCATAGAAACAGAGGTAGGGTCTGCTTTCCCTCTTTATTCCACCCCACAACCAGCCTATAGTTGGCGCCACTCACACCCAGGGAGAGTCTTCCCTTCTCGGTCGGCCCCTCCTTCAGTCACGCCAGGACTCGCCAGAGCCCTCAGCTGAGTGTTTCTCATTCAAGTCGGCACAACATTCATGTCACAATTTCTCTTCTCATTTTTGAGAATCTTTTATTCTTTGGGGGGTCTCATTTTGTGGGTTTGTTATATATGCCAGTTGGTATTCCTCTTTCATGGCATAGCTGGCAGATGCTTTTTCTCATTTTGTAGTTATTTTTTTCACTCTGTTGGTTGTATTCTTTGCCATGAAGATTTTTTTTTTTTAAACCAGGGATCAAACTTGGAAGGCAGGTGCCACAAGCACTGAACTAAATCTCCAGCCCAGAAATTATTAATGTAACTCCATTTTGATATAATCCCTTTTGTTAAATCTCATTGTTATTTCTAGGGAAATTGGAACTCTGTTCAGAAACTCCTTTGTGGGGTCTGTGTTTTCAAGATTTTTATCTGTTCAATTTTTACAAGATGAAGTTTTCTGTTGCACTATCTTTGATTCAGTTTGATTTTTAGTTCAGTACAAGGAGAAAGACAAGGGTCTCCTCTCCAACTTCTTCATTCTAATAGCCATTTTTCCCAGAAGCCTTTGCTAAAAAGCGTGTCTTTCCTCCAGCATATGTTTTTGGGTTCTTGGTGTGTCTGGGATTGTTTCTACATCTTCTCTTCTGTTCTGTTAATCTACATGTCTGTTTTCTTCCTAGGATTATGCTGTTTTTCACACTATACCTTTGTATTCTCACATGAAGTGTGGGAGAGTGGTGGCTCCTGCCTTGCTCCTATTGACTGGAGTTGTTTTTACTGTTCTTGTCTCTTCTGGCTCCATAAGAATAACAGCATTGTTTTTCCTACTATGTGATGGGTGCTATTGATATATTTACTGTTACTGCATTAAATCTGTATGTCAGTACTGGAACTAAGGCCCTTTTGATAGTATTGGACATACCTGGATAGGTGCTATCTCTCTATTTTTGGAAATTCTTCTCACTCTCTCTTTTCAGAATTCTATAGTTTTTATGTAGTGGTCTTTAATTTATTTGGATATGTTAATTCCTATGTAATTAGTATATGTGCTGCCAAAGCGAGCACTAATTCCTATGTAATTAATCTTGGTCCTATTGAGAATAGCATTCTTTTTCTAATTTCTTTACTGGTGAGTTCATTATTGGTGTACAAGAATGATATTGATTTTTGTGTGTTGCTTTTGTATCTTGATACTTTGCTGGATTTACCTATTAATTCTATGAGTCTCTTGATTTTTGGGGGGTCTCACATGAAAAGGATTGTGTATATATTTGTAGATATATTTGCATATACATGCATTATTTGTTACATATTAATCTCTTATTTTTTCTGATTGTTCTAATGTTTCTAGTACTTTATTGAATAGGTAAGATGATATTGGACATCTTTATCTTGTTCCTGATTTTAGAGAAAATGTTTTCAGTTTCTCTCTGTTTAACATGCTGTGGGCCATTGTTTTTTTTTTTATAAATGGAATTTTTGTTCAGATTCAGTTAATATCTTTCTATGTCTTTTTTTTTTGAGACAGGGTCTCACTTTGTAGTTCAGGCTGGCTCTGAGCTCACTATGTAGCCTAAGCAAGCCTCAAACTCAGCAATCCTCCTGTCTCTACCTCCCAAGTGCTGGGATGACAGGCGTGAGCCACCACGCCCGGCACTGTGGTATGTGGTATTGATGGCTGGTGGGCGTAAGTCACCATGCCCAGCATTGTATGTGCTTACCGTGGATTGAACTCAGGACCTTGCGCTTGCGAGGCAGGCACCGGAACCACTGAGCTAACCTCTGGCCCTCTATGCCTTTTTAAAATCATGAATAGATGTTAGATTTTATCATAATCTTGTTCTACATTTATTGATATAATCATGTGGTTTTTGTCCTTCCTTCTGTGTATGTAGTGATGTAGTGTTTTTTCTTTTTCTTTTTTTTTTTTTGAGACAGTGTTTCACTTTGTAGTTCAGGCTGGCCCTGACTGCACTGTGTACCCCAGGCAAGCCTCGAACTCAACAATCCTCCTGCCTCTGCCTCCCGAGTGCTGGGATTACAGGTGTGAGCCACCACGGTCGGCTGTATGTAGTGTTTTACATTTACTGATTGTATATACTGAGCTATGCTTGTATCCCTGGGATGAAAGTTACATGGTCATTTTGTTTATTCTTTCCAAGATCCAGCTCTTTTATTTATTGATTTTTCCCGTTGATTTTTAAATCTTGACTTCATTCACTTTTTGATCTTTATGATTCCTCACCGTAACCTACATTTGCCTTTGTAGGATTCTTGTTTTCCAGGTATCTTCACTAGGTTCCTAATTTCACTTGATTTTTCTCATGTGCACATTGATCGCAATAAACGTCACTCTTAAGATCATTTTCAGTCTGTCCCATGGGTTCTGCTGTGTTATATCAGCATTTCGGTTTTATTTCAGAAATTGCTCTATTTCTTCCCTATTTTCTTTTGTGACCCATTAAGTGTTCAGGAGTGTGTTCTTAAGTATCCAGGTGTTTTTAAATTTTACGTGGTATCTTCTGAAAATGATGTGATAGTGTACATGGGGTGATTTCAGCCCTTTTGTGTGTGTTTAATCAGTACTTATTTACTAGAACGCAGTCTACTTCTGATAATGTTCTGTGTGCTGTGGAGAGGAGTGTATATGCCATTGTAATAGGTCATAACACACTAGCCATTACAGAAAAAGAAATCATAACAACACTGAGATTACATCTTACTCAAGAAATAACTGTTATTACCAAGAACTCAAAAAGCTGCTTACTGTGCTGTGGGGGAAAGAAATCCTTCTATGTTGTTGGTGCACTGTTCATAAATTAGTACAACCTCCATTGAAATCATCACAGAAAACCTTCAAAAAAGCAAAGGGAAATTTCATTTGACTTAGCTATTGCTCTCCTGGTGATCTTTCCACAGGGGTTCACATCATCACACTACAATGATACATATGTGCCCATACATATTTGCCCAGCAAAATTGTAATAGCTAAATAATGGAAGTAGTCCCCATGACCATCAACATATAAATAAAGAAAATGTGGTGTACACACAGTAGAATACTATCAGGCCACATAAAGGATACATTTAAGTCATTTTTATGGAAAAGGATGAAAATTGAGATTATAAGGATAAGTAAAATAAGTCAGACACCAAAATTTAAATAATTACATGGTTTAAATTTAAAGAGACCCAAAGTACAAATAGTTTAAAGACTGAAATAAAAGGGAAATGTCAGGAAATAAGAAAGACTTTTTTTTTGGAGGTAAAATGGGGGGTTTAATGAAGGAGGAGAGGAAAGAATGGCAGTAAGTGGAGGGAATAAGAACACCAGCTTCCCAGGATTAATGTAATGATTATGTATAACAAATGTATAGCAAAGAAAGTGAACGAAAACAACCTAGTGAAATCAGAAGGTAATTAGAAGTGTGGGGAGTGGGATGTTCTAATGTACCGGTCTGAGTTAACGCTGCCTGTCACTGTTTCCTACTGTGATAAGTTTCCCACTTCTACTCCCAAAGTAGTGCACAATGGAAGGAACTTGTCTTGCTCGGTGGCAGAAGACTCTCCAATGAACAGCCATAGCAAAGTCAAACACCCTCTGGCATCCAATCAATACAGGAAATTCATTCGAAGAAATCCAATTATTTTATAATCATAATTTGCACCCAGATCTATAGGTTTTCTTGCCTCATTTCAGATGGTAATGAGAAATAAGTCCTCATGCATAAGACACATTCAAAATGAAATTGATGTTCTGTCTCGTGTCTTCTGTCCATTATTTCTCAACTCTTCATCTTGTATACCACTCTTATTCAATACTTACTGCAGAAAGTTTCTGATCAGTTACTCTAAAACTTTGAAACTCGGTTAGAAAGCAGTCATGATGCCATTAATTCAAACACCTTTATTATATTTCAGATTAATTATATCACAACATTCCTAATAGAATAAAAGAATAAATATATGGTAAAACTAAATATTTGTAGACCTTAATGAGCGTTTTTCTTTGTTTTTGGCAACATGGTGGGAGATGAGGTGTGGTCATCTCCACCTGGAGGGGCGGGGTGGTGACATAAACATTTCGGTTCTCATGCTGGTTCTCAGGGGTCTCGAGCGTATACTCCAGGAGAAGTTCAACATGATGACCTGAAAGAGCAGAACTGAGCACGCTAGAATGGGCAGTGTGCATCTGTGGCAGCTTTGCTGGGCTTTTCACCAGTTGTGTTTGAATAGGGACCATTTCAGAATCAACCCTGGGGGCTGAGTGTAAAGGCTGAGCTGCAGCACCCTAGACGACTACAAATCAGGGTTGGAATTTTTACATCAAGGCAAAGAAGCCACGTAGGAAGAGTAACACCTTGAGAACTGAGGAAGAGACAACTGGGTCAACAGAAACAAAGGTAACATTTGAACTCATAAATCTGCCTGCGGACTATGAGGATTAGGGAAGATCCAAACCAGTCAGGAGAGCAGTTCAGTAATCACACGCCCTTATGCCAGTGTCACACACTCTAAATTCAGCCACCCTTGGTTGGCACTTTGGTGTTTCCCTAAAGCATTGTTTTGTGGTTTTTGTTGAAGGGGAGGGACTGGGAATCAAACTCAGGGACTCGTGCTTGCCAGGCAGATGCTACACCGCTAAGCCACATCCCCAGCACCAAGATCCAGCCACCTTTGAAAAAGCCCTATGAGCACACAGGGCTTGGGGGTACATCTAGGCACAAACATAACAATTCTGTAGCTATCTATTCAATTTTTTCCTGTGGAATAGTTTAATGACTATTTCTTTGTTGATTTTTGTCTGGTTGACTT
Organism: Thryonomys swinderianus; assembly: GCA_004025085.1. NCBI lineage: Eukaryota > Metazoa > Chordata > Mammalia > Rodentia > Thryonomyidae > Thryonomys > Thryonomys swinderianus. The sequence continues at coordinate 5,563 of PVIC010011326.1, forward strand.
ATTTATAAGAGTGGGATACTGAAATCTACCACTGTGTGAGTATTGATATCTACCTGTCCTTTTATTTGTGTTTTGAAATTAGATGAGCTTGTTTAATGCATATATATTCACTACCGACATAACTATATTTTTCCTGCATATATTCCCAAAATAGAGACATTATACTGTAGGAATATATGCATCCCCATGTTTACAGCACTGTAATTCAAAAAAAAAGTTAAGCTCTGGAGACAGTCTGGATGCCTACTGGCAGATGAATGGATACTCAAAAGTGTAAATATATATCTCCTGCAGTGTTATGCAATCATTGAAAAGTGTGGAATCAAGTCATTTGCATGAAAATGGGTAGAATCTCAGACCATAACTCTAAAAGAAATAAACAGAGAGAGTTAAATATCACTTAATAGCTTCTCTTATGTAAGAAATATAAAATATAAATAAACGAAGGAGTAAAATGGACAGAGCAATGGTAGGAAAGAAGAAGGCAGACATTTTGGAGATGTGAAAAGGAATCAGGGTGGAGTCAGGTGAGGTGTTAAAGAATAAGAAATTACCAAGGCCTGTTATATACACATTCTAATTCCTCAAAAGTCATACCACTAAGGGGCCAGAGATTTAGCTCAGTGGTTCCAGCGCCTGCCTGGCAAATGCAAGGTCTCTGGTTTCATCCCCGGTAACCACATACAACAATACCAGGTGTGGTGACTCACACCCACCAGCAATCAGCACCACACACCACAATGCCAGGTTTGGTGGCTCACACCTGTAATCCCAGCACTGGGAGGCAGAGGCAGGAGGATTGTTGAGTTCAAGGTTTGCCTGGACTACAAAGCGAGACCCTGTCTCAAAAAAAAAAAAAAGGCACACCACTAGGAGGTTTTGTGACTCTCCACTAACACAACAAAGGATATGTTATGAAACCAGAGGGTTTGGGGACTCTTGCACACTTCACCAATCTGAAATGAATGTGCGGGGACTGAAGTAGAATTGGGTCTTGTGATCTCATTAGGAAACCAGGAATCCTCTGTGGGGGTCTCTCAGGAAAATGACTATGTGGGGCTCCTTGTTCTAAGAAGAGGGGAAAAATTCATTTAAAATTGCCCAAACACAAAGTATTTAATTTGTGTTATTCTCAGTTATAAAAATATAATCATGTGAATTTTCATGTGAATCTTTTTACTTTACAGTTCTAATTTTAAATGCCAAAGTAAGATGTTGAACCCATTTGCAGAGTCACAAAACTTATAATTAATTTTTTATCATACATGAATATGTATTTTGTTTTGATCATAAGAGAAGGAACGTTGCAAATACCTTTTACCATTTCATTTCTTAATATGTGCTCTTTCAGCCAACATATTCTACTTGTAGACTGAGTCAAGCAGGGCTGGAAGGAGTAGGAAATGTGGTTGCTTTATCTTTTTCCTTCTCTGTTAATATCTCAAAGATAATTGATTGTCTGATCAAAAGCACCAATCAGAGAGAGTGATAGTTGTTTGGTCATTGTTTCTCTGACTCTGTTGATTTCGTGATGTAGTTGAAGTGAGATCTGCTTCAGTGGGAGATGTGGGATACTGTCAGAATTTGGCCAGAGTACCTTTCTCTCACTGGCTTTGATTCTCATTGGACGTCCATGCACAGTGGACCCACCTGAGGAGGTCTGATCACTGGGCCTGTAAGTACTGTGTGAAGACAGAAACCGTGCTGGGCATGCATGCTCTTCATGCCTGCTCTCCTCATGTACATGCCTTCTATCCAATTGGATTTCACACACAAAATAAGTGTAAAGATAAAATCATTTACATTCCAAGACTGTGAGAAGAGTGTGTTAGATGCAGTCGTGGTCTTGGCCCAGGGCTTTGTTGTTTGACTACATGGCTCGCATATTCCTGTGCTTTCCCGAGGTGTTTCAAGTCACTTTTGGTTTTTCGCTGCAGCATGTGTGCAGTAATGAGAAGAAATGCCTTGTACTTTCAGAAACTAGTGGGTACCGAGTAGGAAGCAGAAACCTACTTTCTGCTCAGTGTACTTTGAATCTGAAGCTCTGAAGTTGATGATAGAGGGACTTTGGCCTCATCCCCTTTTGGGAAGCTGATTGTGAGACTATGTTTTAATTTTCTGATTATTTTACCAGCCCATAATTTGCAGTAGAAATAATTCTTATCATATACAGAAAATCCATTTGTTGGTTCTTTGATGTGTGAATTAGGACTGTTTTTTTTTAAGTTTTATCTTTATTTGTACATTGTATATACACATCATATCATGATCACACTCAATACTGGGAGTTTGTACCAGTGCATGACACAGTTTTGGGCAAAGTTTTTAAGACACATTTCAAACTGTTTAGAAACAATTGAATCGTGACTTCCTCAAACTATTTTATTTGAAAACAGAATTCAAGAGTACATGCTTGCTCACTATACCAAGAAATTCCATATTATTAGAAAAAAATGACTAAGAGTAATTAGAGGATATTTAATGATTAGCCTATACAAATCTTTTCCCTGTGCATAGGAGCTGGCCTAATTGTACCTAGAAAGCTGATCTAGACTACTGTTTTTAATTCTGTTTTAAAACATTATTCTTAAAAGCCAATGAAGAGAACAATGTAAAACTATACAAATGAAGTAGGACTGTTTTTGTAGAGAGGTACAAGAGAGATCTCCTACGGTCATTTCTTTATCCCAAATCCCAGCAAAGTCGTCAGGCAGAAACCACCGTATTATCTAAGGATTGCAGGAATCAGTACAGTGTGTGCACATGATGTAGGATCAGTGTCTCTCTATACTCACTCATTCGGTCAGTGTTGTACAGTGATTCATGGTTGGTGTAAATGTAACCAGCTGAGATGCCGATTGTCCTTGTGGTCCAGATTTCATACCAACCTTCACTGCTGTCGAAGGACACACAACCTGTCCCTAGTCTACATTACTGGCCCAGTATATACTTTCTCTCTAAACCAACCCACAAGACAGAGGCAGCTTGTTTTCACACAGACGTGCAGTGGTAGGAGCACATGTACATGGGAATGTCTCCTCGGGCCGTGGGACTTCTGTGTCCTGTCCTGGCATGTTCAGGGCAGAGTTCATTATCTTAACATCTTACAGGGAATCAGAAAAAATGACTTTCTCTCACTATAGCTGATTTTGTTATTTTCTAATAAATTCTTGGTTACTAAAAGAAGACATCAAATTTAAGCCTAAAGCAAGAACAATTTCCCTTAGATGGGATTTACAAAACATTCCATGACAGATAGATTACAGTTGGATAACTTCCATAATGAAAGGTGGAAAAATTTACCTTGCTTTTCTATCAGCAACATTTTTGAATTTAGAAAGTGACTTAGTCATTGACCTGTACTCTACACGCTATTCTCTCTATTAAGACACTTCTGTCTGAGCAGCAAGTGTGTTCCTGGAGAATTCACACATCTTAAAGAGTTCACAATGAGAAATAGTTGTTAAGACAGTAGACAAACCTGACAAAAATGATGCTAGTTGGGGAAGAAAACCATGTGAGATGCACGTGCTTTTATACAGGGACCTTGACAGCTCAAGCTTCAAGGAAGTGGCTAATATCAGGGTACTGTCTTCTTAATATCCACGATCCATGATGCAAGGAGAATTTGATATGGTTGTGTTGAATACTATATTTAAAGAACATTTTCCCTATTCTTGTCAGTGTTGATGTTCTTCGTGTTCAAAAGTGAAATGTTTTGCCTAACAAAGTAATTTTTTAATACAGAGGCTATGCCATCACTCTCTGAAAACTTTATGGCCCCAGTGCCATCAGCACACAAGAATTAAAGAGAGATGATGTACAGGAATTTTTGTCTGAAGAATACAGTGTGATGCATTAGGATACCATTTGGTCTCACTTCCTTGTCTAGCAGTGCTGACCAATCCGCATCCGTAGCAACCCAATAAACTCAGAAAAGCCAAAGAGGTCAGTGGCACAAAAGTCAAAGCTTATGTCATTTTTCAGGTTAGAATCTTGTCCTAGTGAGGTTCTAGAAGACAGGAAGAGACGAAGAGAATCACTACTGTAATGGGAAACTATAATTATCTTTACAACTAGACTAAGATGAATGTTCTCTTTTGTTAATTGTTTTCCTCTCCACATGTGCTACTAAAGAACAGTGAATATTTAAATAAAGAAATCAATACAGTAAAAAGCTTCTGTGATCTCCCTCAGAATACTGCCCCTCCCTTTGAACACAATGGTTCCATTATTCTTGTCACTTTTGGAAGCAGCTACGAAAGTCCCCCTCTAGGGGTGTCACTCGTTGCCCTGTCAAGGAGGCCTCGGGGTCCAGAACCGAGTCAGGACAGTGACTTCTCGTATTCAGCTGGATCTGCGAGAAGCCAGAGACGCACAGTGTGATACGCTGAACGGGGTGGACGAGGAGACCCCACGATGCCCTCACATGCCCACATTTCCCCTGGATGGCACTCCACAATGGCATCCACTGGAACTTGTGTCGCATCTCGGAGAGACTCCTACAAAAGAGAACTTCCAGAACCTCCTTAGAAAGAGGCGAGAATGATACTTAACTTGGAAGGAAGGGGGAGTACTTTGAGGGAGACTCACGGAAGTGTGTTTTCACCATGGTTTGTTAAAATCGAAGCCCACTCCTTAGTGTTCGATCACTCCTTGTACAGAGCTTTTCCTGTTGGGCAGTGAATGACCATCACCGCATGACAAGAGAAATCTTAGGACCTGGAGCTGTGCAGTGGATGTTGCTGAGATAACAGTAGTCGCTCAGAAACAGACAGCGACTGCTAGGGAGGGTCTTCTCTGCTGTCCAGGCGTGTGTCCTGCCCTTCTCCACACTGCCCTCTGACTCCTGAGCCTGTTCTTGACAGACTCTGTCAGGTGGACCACGGTTCCTTCTGGCTGCTAGTTGGGATTGCGATCTCTGCCACTTTTCCCTGCTGGGACATCGTACCCAACACCTGCGGCCTAACGGAGGAGAGGATGCTTTGGCTCCTAGTTATGCCCCAGTCGGCAGGCTCCAGGGCAGAGCTGTGCGGCAGAGGGGCCTATGCAGAGAAGCTGCTCTCTCAGGCCAAAGCCGCCAGGAACGGGAGGAAAGAGGGGCCAGCAGGGGAGGAAGGGGTGTCCTTCCGGATCCAGCTCACAGCCCGCCATCCCACAGCAGGCGGCTCCGAGTTCTGGTGGATTAACCTGCTGATGAATACAGCGCTTCCGTGATTCCGTCACCTTTCCAAACCCCAGACTCTGGAAATAGGAGACTTTGGGGGCCCTGGTGGATCTAACTACAGCAACTGCCTGAGACGTATGATTTGTAAAAGGTTATGAAGTGCGAGGGCAGCGATATGGGAGAATTTAATTCATTCTGCTATTCAGAAAATAATGAGCGATCACAGGATCTCTATACAGAAAGCCACGACACCTTTTGGGGGGCCCGTTTTTTGTTGATAAAATGATCCCTTGTGGGCGTTGCAGTTACACCTTCCGCCTTTCCTCTCATGTATCGGGGTCAAAAGTTTCCCTTCTCTGGTACATATTTTACCATAAACGTGGAAATAATTCCTTAACTAAATGAGCCTCTTTTTAAAAACTTTGTTTTGAGTGTAGAATGGAGTTTATGTCAAAATCTTAACTGATCTAAATTTCACTGTATTCAAAGACAAATGAGGCAGAGACATTTTGTCAGACCGCTCTTACTTCTTTATAGAACAATAATCTGACAGAAAAGTGGGTAACATCATAAATTTACTTGGGATGTATTAATATTTCAAAATAACACTCTTATTTTAAAATTAGCATCAAGAATTGCAAAGATAAAGGTCAATATATTTTATACCACATGCTGAAACTATGTTTAGTTTACCTCATATTTCATTTTGATTCTTGATATATTAAATATGAAAAATATAAAACACAATATTTAAATGAACCTTAGTCTATTTTCCTTTCTTAGTCATCATTTTTAAAGCAGGTCTTATTCTGTAGAAAGTAATAACTGCTTGTATTTCTTTCTCAGAGCTCAATTTGTGGCTTTAAAGTAGATACAAGAAAATCACTATTTTACCAAAATACATACTTGCCATATGTTAGCTAATAATTTATAAATAAATTAACTTTAAATGATTGTGCAAAATATGAATTCAAGTTTTATAAAAGTGTCTGGCTGGAGACTAAGCCTAACACCCTTGTCATGTCTTTCTTCCCTATGATGCATCCACGTTTTATAAAAGCTCTTCCCTTTTGTACAACACACTGAAAATCCCTGAGTAGGCAGAAGGAAGGTGATCACATATCCCATGTTTCTGGGCACACGCATGAGCCCCACATACTGTCCAAGTGTAATTATTACCGGCTTACCTTTCCAGCGATCACTTCAGATGATAAATTACCTGGCCAACACAGCAGTTTTTACTTCCCATTCTGAGTCTTTGTATTGCTTGGTTTCTGGTTCTGTTTTAAACGTCCTTCGTAAAAGGCTCACTTTTTATATGACCTGTTAGTTTGTCAATGCTTTCTTTGAAACCCATTTAACATTTACAGGAAAATCAAATAAAAGTTCTTGCAATCCCCAGTGACTCACTGCTTTACTGTGACTTTCAAGGGAATTAACTCCTATGATTCTCCATTCGCGAGTGCCTGAGGAATTAGTATGAAGCATTTGTTGAGAAAAGCTTAATGGTAAACACAGCTTGAAAGGTAAAATAGGGAGGAAACAAAAGGTCATTGTTTTTCGGAAGTTGAAGGAGACCATGTCTCAAAACAGTCCCTTTGTATTCATGAGGTCTAGAGAAGTATTTTTGATCTGTCATACTTTTAAGTAATGGTAATTAATAAAATAAATGCATGTGGATTTATTTTTCATAATGTAAAATATGATTTGAATGGAAATTATACCTGCAGCATACTAAATAAAAGGATTAAATGAAGCAAAACAAAGCAAGCACTATATCTATCCAACATCTTTCCCAGACATGTTTCCAGGCAGCTTTTTAGTAGTGTATATATTCAAGTCTGAATAGCATATTTACATTTAAGTGATCTACACTTTCTCCTTGGATGATACATATTTAAATACTTTTCATATAAGTGTACATGTTACATCATTGTAACAACACACTCATTTTATTCATTTATTGACATTATGAATTTCTTTTTCTTGATTATATTTAATAAGTAAACATTAGAAAAGTACCCAATCTGAAAGTGACTTGTCACTCTGCCCATTGGGAATTACACATCAGTGAGATAACTATTAACCGGAAAACTGGAAAGAGTTACACAGCGTGGGAAGTAGATTCATGGCTCGCCTTGACTCCATTGGGGCCTCCGCGGTGGCCCGGAGGGGTTCACTTCCGGTGGCCGGGGGTCAGGAAGGCCTGGGGGCTCCTTACGCTCCCGCACTGCCCGCCAGCTCTGCTCCCGTCCACCAGTCACTGTGGAGCTGGGTCCCTGCTGAGGGTCCCACTTCGGACCCTGCGACGCTTGGACTGAGGGCCATTAGATCCCACTAAACCTCTCCTCTGTCCACTGGGAGGGTCAGGTGTTGTGTCCCCATCAGAGCAAAGCTCATAAAAACACACAGATACCATGACAGGGACTTAGACTAACCCAATACGTTCAACATTTTGTATCCAAAAGGGCAAAGAATAGCACACAATTTGTGATACTGTGTGAAGAGAAATGAACACTGCACCAATTTCCCCTGACATGCATAGATAAATAAGAAATGGGAAAAAAATAACTTTCAGATTTCCTCATTGTAATTTTTTGGCTCCTACAGACGAGACTTACCTGATACTAACTAAACCGTTTATCAGCCTGCAGAGCTAATTTCAGCACTTTCTACCCCATGGTCACAATGTCCTTGTTCACAGATTCTAATCAGTTAAAGGATATGAATTCAGTGGGACTGTCCACGTTGTGCTACTTTATGCAAGAGCCATGACCCATGATTATTCCATTTTTAATGGGGATAAAATTGTGTCGTATATTCATCAGATGTCAGTGCTAATGTACTTATATCAATACGTACATATAGTTTTATCATCACTCAATAATCATTGCACAGATCCTTTATCTCATTAAACTTCATAAAGTGATTTTCTAATGAGTCTTTTCCGAAGAACTTTTCTTCAAAGGCTGAGGATTTGTGTCAGTTCTAAAGCATTTGTGTAGCATGTAAAAGGCCTTGGATTTGATCCTCAGCACAACACATCAAAATTAAAAGGTACTAAAACTTTTCTTATCAAGTATGTGATTATGTTGGGATGTGGTCAATGAAAGACATGGTATATATATTTAAACTTCAATTTAATGAAGCCTGTAGGTACTCTAATATTATCAAGCAACCAACCAAGAAAAAAAAAACTCTTCAGTGACTCAGTTTACTATTTAGCCAAAGATTTTCATCTCTGAAAACTGGACAAACAAGGAGAAATAGTGTCATATGTAAAACAAAAACAAAGAGGGCTGGGATGTAGCTCAAGTTTAAGGCTAGGGATTTAATCCATCCTCCTGGGGGAAAGAAGGTAAACTATAATTTACACACATAGCACACTGGCGATACTGAGACTTGAGGATCTCTCTCTTCTGTCAACAAAGTTTAAAAGTTTAGAGGTAATAAGATAATTAACTTCTATCACTGTAGGCTCAAAAAGGGTGATGGTGATATCCATCAACAAAAAATAAATCATCTGGCAAAAGTGATACAAACTGAAAGAATTGAGAACAAAATGAGCTTTTACATTTAACTGGTAAAATATCAAAATGCACCCTTTCTTTACCATTCATGGTGTCAATTATTTACTTACCATATGTTTTAATCTGTCCATTACAAAATAAAGCTATCTTGTTTTAGGAGACAGAAGTGAAAAAAGATAATCTTTTTATAAGTATTAAAAGCCCAGTATTATAAGTTTAATATTGGGCTATAAATTTTATGATGAACCTGGAGTTTGTATGTCTCAGGCTTTGATATTTATGTACCATTATCATTTCCCCTCATGTTCTAGAAGTGGTCAAACTGGGTAGCATGTTGAAATACATCCAGCATATGATGATAAACGCTTTATGAATTTGTTCATGTTTATCAAGTGCAACAGTTGTAGATATTTAACCCATGGAATTATTTGAATTTTGCTTTGTTAATGTAGCTTTGTTTCACAATAGCCTAATTTACGAAAAGAGTTGGGTGACACATAGCAGGGTTTTGTATTACACTTCGTAAAGCCAACCTTTAGTCCTAACCTTCTGTATGGAGGGAGATGGAAGCCAGACCTGGTCAGCAGAAAGAAAGAACCCACCCGAGTTCTTTCTCAGGAGGAAGGCTCGGTGCTCGTGGCTGTAATCCTCAGTGCGTTCCACCACACTGTCCCCTGCACACACTCAACACACTGCTGTGAGTAGCAGGTTCATGAAAAGCTGCCGTGTCAGGGGTTTGAGCACCAGCAAACAGTTTAGAATTCATTTAAGTCTAACTCTGCATTCAGGCTAAAGGAAAAGTCTCTTATTTTTAAAAATGCTCACAGTGTCCTTTACCCTAAACCAACCCTGAAATGAGGACATCGAGTGAAGCTCTAACTTGAACAGATGTCATTTTATTGGTGATATTTTGACACTTGAATTACATTTTCTAAAGGAACAGAAAGGTTATTGCTTAATTCTTTTCTTCAAACGTTATATACATTTTATTAAAGGTTGACTATTGAAGCATGTCAAAGCGTAGAGTTTTAGTCAAACAAAATTAAATACATTGGAATTAGTAACTTTTAACACAATGAATGTGACATTGAGCTGTAGTTTAGGCTGATTACTACTTTTAAGGTCTGAGTTATTTGAAATTTTAGAAGTATGTTTAACATAATTATGGTTATGTATATCATAATTCCTAAAAATCACAACTACTATGTGGTTAGTTCATGAAACTCTGACAGGAGTATAAGTTTTTATATGTAAATATAATATCAATAATTCCTATTACACCTTCAGCCTTGAGTAAATATTGTTTTATATGTTACCTATTAAAAACCTGAAATGGAGCACTATGACATGCTAGTTCACAATATTGGAAAATGTTTATTAACATCACATAAAAACAACCTCCAGAAACATTCCCTCAGGACTATTATTTATTTTCTTTAGTAATTTTGCTTGCATTTATTTCATTTGAGAAAGAGTCTGAAACTATAATAACCTAGGTCACATCTTTAGAATTAACTTTTGTTTTTCAGGGAAGACACTTGTCTTGAGCGTCTTTATATAGTTATGAAAAATAGAGTGCTGTTCCCTGTAATTCGACGCTCCAACTGATGGCAGTGAAATTACTCACCGTGCAGAGTCTGTGGGCTGCAGTATCTAAATTCTTTATGGGCCTTGTAAAATCTTATTACTATGAGTACTGAAGTTAGTGGAAAATCATTCAACATGGCTAAGTTGTCCTTTGATTACCCTGAACTTGGTAATATTGCCAAAGGAGAATAAAATACCAAGATGGGAAAAAAAGAGGTTAAAAAAAGAGCAATAGTAAAAACTACAGTGCGGGATATTAATTGTGTTGCGTCACGTGCCTTTTTGTCAGCTAGTAAAGCGGGATGGATGGAGTCTCTAACACTGCACGTGTGTCCTGAGGGCCCCCCCGGCATGACACAGGGTCACTGTGGTTTGGAGTCTCATCAGCTTCCAGGACTTTGCCTGGCTCATGCAAACACTTGCTTAATGTGCAATAAACTCTACAGCTAGCCATCTGCCTACCCTCTTGACCTTTCAAATTTTATAAAACGCCAAGCCCGTAATTTCTCACTTCATGAACCACCAGATTTTTGGAATGTGTTATATCCCAGAGTTACTTCACCTTTTTATGGCAACCAAGGAGACTTAGCATTTGATAATACTTGGCAGCAGCCTTTTTTCCAATGAAATGTGGAAATCACTAAGTTAATAAGATTTAAACTATTTCCACCACTGTGCAAGTTTAAACTAATGTGTGCTCATTATTTTGGATTTTCAAACTACACAAAAAATACAAACTATGGTAAGTAATAATTCGAAAGGTATAATAAACTAGAAAAATAACTCCAGGTTTTTATTTTTCATTGCTAATATTCAACTTTGTATTTGCACAAGCAGGACATGATACTATCTTTTGGAGTTAGCCCATGGACAATTTATGTGCTCATGTGACAGAAATATTCATGTAGAAAAGGTTTAACAACACTATACATATTGCAAAAGATCTATCTCCTGTTATCTGCCTTTTGTTTTTTCTTTGTTTATATTTTGGGATTTTAACTGTAGTACTGAAGTTATAACTCTCAGGGCTGGTTGGATTAGAATTATGAGGTGGAAAAACATTTTGTGTATCTCACTCAGGTTCTCATATATAGTGAGGGACAAATTTAGGAAAGATCCTAGCAGTTTCCATACCTTCTTTAAAACTGTTGCCTTCCCTCAATTCAAAGAATGGCACGTAGGAAATTGGACACTTTCCACATATAGAATGGCTTCTACATGTTTTATAGTTATGCTGTAGGAATTATTTCACTTAAATTTCACAAGACTTGGAGTGTAATTTTTTGAACTATTTTTATTAGATCTAATTTTGGAGATAAGACACACAGGCTCAGGCTGATTTTAAATAGAAATTGCTATTATTGTTATTTGGTGGTACTGGGGGTGGATGTCAGGATTTAAGGAGTTATGTCCCCACATTTCTAGTTATTTATTTGTTTGTTTACTTTGAGGATAAGGCCTTGTTAGGTCTGTAAGCTACCCAGGCTGGACTAGAACTTGCAATCCTAGTGCCTTAGCTTCCTTGAGTGGTAAAATTACAGGTATGCACCACCATATCATGATTTTCCTGTTTATAAAATGAGCAAATTTAAGAAAAACTTGCAGAAAATCTCGGGAGGAGGTGAAATAAAATTTGAATCTTTTTAAGCAATTTCAATTCTGACAGTCATTGCATTAAATACAAAAAAATTTTCACATCTCAGCACAATGTGAGTATAATGTAAATCTATCATGGGTTGTTGCAAGGAACCGCACTTACTTTAATCTGGTAGCATAAGAGCTTTTGAGAGAATTACAGTCTCTGACAGACATTCTGAGTTGACGCTGTATAGTGCTGGTATTCTAGCTCTTGAAATAGGATTGATCATATTGAAGTTCCAGGTCTTATCAGCTATTTTTAAATAAAGTGAAAATTAATATAGTAATGTTTTGATTAAATGACAACACTCAAAAGGGAGCAGAGGATAAAATGATTGAAAACATAAATGGATCAAATATTTGTAATCGAGGTAAAGAAAGATTCTGTCCGCAGAAGCTCTACGAGTGTGCAAAGAGCTTCCCCAGGGCCTGGCGGTTCTGTGACGTGGCGTACTTTTCCCCGGGAGCGAGATCTCAGCGTCTCCTGGGAGAGAAGCCGATTGGCTGCCTCTCGGGTCAGCGTCTCCTGGGAGAGAAGCCGATTGGCTGCCTCTCGGGTCAGCTGACTACAACTCTCTTGAGCCCGCGTGGGGAGGTGTTGAAGTCACACGCGGGGACGGCCACTCAGGACCCACGTTCCCACCTCCTTGTCATTGCTGGTAAGGAGCAGAGCCTGCGTGCGCAGCAGAAAGCCCAAGAGGAAACGACAGCTGCACCATAAGCTTAAGAAATGAGCATACTTTCCGAAGCCCTCTTTTTAGGTCTTTTTTATAGTTCAATGATAAATTACTTCAGAGTGAAATTCATTCAATAATTTTCTATATTTCTACTCTGGAAGATTTGTGGGCTATTTATTGCTTATTCACAGTTTATTCACATTGTTTTATTACGTCAAGAATTTCAGGAAATTGAGTATTGTTGAAAGAGAGCAAAGTCCATATCCTAGTACATTTGTTGTTTGTAAAGAAAATGAAAGAAAACAGCTTAGGGCAAAGGAGGGTAGTAGAAGCCCAGCATCAAAGTGTGTGTCTCACAATGCAAAAGGGACTCGCTCCATTTCCCCTTGTTCGTCTTTCAGCTGTGACAGTCCAGCCACTCAAGACACTAGTGTTGAAAGTGCGCTATCTCGCTCTCCACGGCCTCAGCCTGAGCACACAACGTTCAGTACACGACACAGGTTTCTCGCTAGTTTGAATTTTCATCCATACAGCGGTCACAAAAGAAGAGCCCCTCTTTAACTGTAAAATTATGCAAAATAGAGAATGAGTATTGAAAGCTGATGCAAATTTAAAACCAGGTTGCAATATTTTAGTGAAGTAAATAAGTGGCATGGAGTTGAAAGAACAGAAATGGATTAGAATTTTGCCATATCTGTTGGGGTTCCCACACAAGAACCGCATATAATTTGTCTAATTATTGAAATCCTTATATGTAATCGGAGGATGATAATTATTTGAGAGAAACATTTAAGAATTCCATAATGTAATATATTGCAAATACACATATCAAAACATGGTACTCCATTAATATGTGTAATTTTATACTTGTACATATGCTAAAATTAAAAATTAAAAACTTAATAAAAATTTAATTAAATTATGAGCAAAAGAAACTATGGTACTTATATATAAAAATATCCTGCAGCCACTAAAAAGAATATGGTAATACTTATGAAATACTAAGAATATTAAGAATATGGGAATACTCTCTGAGAACCAGGAAAAACTAGCATACATATTTTGCTCTCATTTGAAAAGGGCAAGGATTTATAATACATTAATGCTATGTAATATGTACAAAATGAGTTTTGGGGAGCTGCATGAGAACCCAATATTCTAGAGAGATTGTCAACAGTGGACACGTTTCCTAGCACATTTTGTGAAGCCTTTGAATTATGAGACCCTGGAAGGCATTATCAGTAAAGGTACAGATTTATTATACCAAAAGTTTAAAAAGTACACTTTCTTTTATTTTTTAACTATCAGCGAGAGCAAAGGTAAAAGAAATTTAATGTATAATTCTCAAAGTGTGAGCAGCAAAGATTTTTTTTTTAATTTTTTTGAGACAGGGTTTCCCTTTGTAGTTCAGGCTGGCCCTGAGCTCACTATGTAGCCCAGGCTAGCCTCGAACTCAGCAATCCTCCTGCCTCTGCCTCCAGAGTGCTGGGCTGACAGGCGTGAGCCACCACGCCCAGCTGTTATCACATTTTAAATAGGCAAAATTCTGCCCTGACAGGATGCAGGAACCAGGGGCAGCTCTCGGGGCAGCCCAGTCGCTTAAGAAAGGCTGGAGGAGAAGACGGGAGAACACAAGGGCTCTCGGTCCCTCCCTTCTGCCGTGGACAGGAAACACAGCCTCGCCAGCAAGAGCTTCCCGCGTCCAGGCCGGTCATGGTCCCGCCATCCCACTGTAGCAGTTACGGGGGAGCAATAAGAAAAACTGCATCGATTTGAAGAATCCAGGGAAACAATAAGATGCTGCAGAACACAGAGACAAACCAGAAACAAAACAAAAGACAAACTAGAAACAAACTGAAAAGAGGCTGTGGAAAGAGTGAGGGTGTAGCCAGACGCCCCGCCTTTCCAGGGTTATTTAGCCTGAAATTCAGAGCATTCACCATTTTTTTCCTTCTGTGCTATTTTACAGATCACGATAGAGTGAAATGATATCTACACAGAAGCGCTGAAGTGACTCAGTGTTCCAAAGGCATAAATGGTGATTTCAATTTAAGCCTTTATTCAAAAGGTAAGCATCAGCTAATTTTCTTATTATAAATATGGAGACCTCAGGCTGACTTTTGAAACAGATAAATTAATGCCTAAGAAATAAAAGTCACACATTAAGTGAGGTTAATGCAATAATCCAGTATTCTTTTTCTAAACTGCAGGCACTATTTGATTACGGACAATGAATCTAGATTTCAACACCATAGATATATTAACTTTCTACTTCTATTGTTGAAATAACAAATTACAACCCTTTAGTGGTTTGAAATGATGGAAATTCATTATTTTACGCTTCTCTAGGTTATGAGGTGCACATAGATCTCACTGGGTGAAAGAAAAGTCACTGTTGACAGAGAGATACTGTTTTCTGGAAGTTTCCGGAACAGTCCACTCCCTTAATGCATCAGGTCCCAGAGACCCCCGAGTCCGCGGCTCTTAGACCAGCCCCTCCAGTCTGATCCAGCAGGCTGAGCTTCTCTGGCGAGACCTTCACCGTCCCATCTCCATTAGCCTGTCCACCTGCCTGGTCTTTTTATGTGCTATGTGATGATAAGACCTTTCTTAGATCAGCCAGGAAAGTCTTTGTTATTTTAAGCCTAATGTATCATCAACCTTAATCTTCAGCCTGAACTTCTCATTTCCATTTATTGTACCATATTCCCAAATTATGTGAATTTGGATGGAATGACTTTTTAGGAAGGGAGTATTAATATATCTATTACAATATACCATCTGGATTCCAAAAGTCCATGTTTACTTCACATGAAAAACTCACTCACTGGTTGCCAGTGACTCCAAAAATTCTTAACCCCAGGGATCGAAAATATATTCTAAATTCAAAATCTACTTTTAATTTTTTGTCTTAAGAGGCCTCAAATTAATTGTCTAAATAAAATTTGGTTTGGATGAGAAGCTGGTTATCTTTGACTTTAGAGCAGAACTCTTGCACACTGGTGGGAGGGGGCTGGGGAAGACAAGCTGTCGCAGTTCAGGCTTACGACGGGAACAGCTTCGACGGCACGTGCGTGTTGTATGAAGGATTTCCGCGGCGGGCTTCCAAGGGCAGTCTGCAGAACCCTCAGCGGGAAAACGCAGATGGCCATCTGCTTGCCAGAGCCGAGAGCACCGCACCGAAGGTCAAGGCCTGGTGCCCGCTGCAGGCTAGTGTCTGCACAGAGGAGCCCGAAGGTCTGCACCGGCAGCCGGCTCAGTCTGCCACGGAAGACAGAAGGAACCGGAGGGAGACAAATAGGCGGGTTGAGAAGGAACAGCAGTGTACACTCGCTTCTTCTTTCCCTTTTGATTCTGCCCCGGCCACAAGTCTACTGGTTGGTGGCGTCATGTCCGGGTGGGTGTTTCCTCCGCTGTTTGCAAACATGTCAGTCATGACAGTCACCCAAAGAGATTCACTAAGCTGCTAGGCGGTGCTTCAATCAAATCGACAAATCACAGCTCACGATCCCACAAGGTTCTGAGTATTAAAATATGGCGACAAAGGTACAGAGTCAGAGTATGGATGTTCTGATGCAAACACTGGGGGTCACTTTTCCATCCGTGGCACGAAACACCTGACACCGCTTCTAAAAGGAAGGGAGGTGCGTTTGGGGGACTGTACTTCTCTGCACCCCAAGCGCGCACAGGGCCCCACCCCAGAGCCCCCTTGCCTGCCCCCTACAGCGTCCTGCAGAGCCCGCAGCCTGCTGTTAGGGCGTCTGGACAGCCGGGCCCTGCGGCAGGTGGCTCCGGCTCGCGCCTCCCCTGGGGCAGGCGCAGCGCTGGGCTGTCCGTCTGGCTCCTCCCTCTCCCCGGCGCTGCGGGCTCTGGTCAGCTGTGCCTTTGCCTCGCTTTGGTGGCCGAGCGCCTCGGCTCCTGGTCGCTGAACAGCTTGCACCGCCACACACGCGCCGAGTCCCTCGCCTAATCTTGGCTCTTTGCTCTCTGGGCAGGCTCAGTATTTCTGAAATGGTTGGGCTCTGCTTCCTTTCTCTCTGACAGTATTTCCATCCATCGACTTTCTTTTCTTCTCACTTCATTACAGTCATGAATTTAGCTTCTCGTGTCAGTGGGAGACACAGTTCTACCAAGCTTCCTGCCAGCGTGGGAGGACTCCCTCACCGCCAGGGTGCGGTGACACATCGTCCATTTCCCGCTGGCCCTCCGTGGGCAGCACCTTCCTGTCCGTACTTCCCTAGCCTGCTCGCTGCTGGTTAGGTGTTCACTAAAGTGCTACCTTTCCTCGGCCACGGTGCTCACTCCCGCTGAGTATTACCTAGGGGAGTCGTTAACAACCATTCTACCGCCTCAAAAGTAGGCTTAACCCGGCCCAGAATTTTTCATGTATTACTCTCCAAATTCCTCCAGCCAATTCCTAAGCTATGTTCCCAATTTTAGGTATTTAACTGTGGCAGGTCCTCACCTGTGATCCCTCTCTCTTGCTCTGGAAGGAAACTCTGTATTTTGGGCTTAGAATAGCGTCCCCTTCCCTCCATTTTCCAAGTCAGCATGGTCGCATTTCTCTGACCCCTCTTCCATGCGTGACTGTCTTTGTTACTAATCTTTTCTCTCCTATTTCACTTTAAGGAAACTTGTGGTTACTTCATACCTCCATATGTATTTTAGAAGAACTTCCTACATTATGGTTAGTTTATCAGCAGCTTTAATTCCACTCAGAACCTTAAATCCCCTTCGCCATACGCTGTGGTCTGAAGGGCTCCTTCAGACTTTATATCAGAAAATTAATCTCTGGTGTAAAAATGTGCAGAAGTGAGATATCTTAGTTGTTATGGTTTACAGCTAAAGTGTCCACCCAACACTTGTGTGCTCAGAGGTTGGGATTTGGGGGGTCATGGATACCGTGCGAGGCTGGATTAGCCCACTGACAGGTTTCGAGCTGGGTTTGATGTTAGGAGGTGAAGGAGGTGGCTCACTGTGGGCGTGGCCTCTTCCCTCGACTCCTCTTTCTTCCTACCTGCCACCCCGCGAGTTATTTGTGCTCTACCACACCACCTTGCTTTCGAGCCAGCGGATCATGGACGAAAACCTCTACAGACTGTGAGCCAAGTTAAACCTTTCTTCTTTCAAATAACAGGTATATGGGATTGAGTCTCGGTGACAAGAAAAGTACGTCAGGAGTGATTAGGCTGTGTGAGGTGAAACCCCATGAACAGATTAGCGCCACTGTCATGGAAATGGGTTAGGCCTCGAAGCAACAGGTTCCTGCTCAAAGCTTGTGTCCCTCTCTCTTACTCTGACTTGTTGGGCACCTCTCCATGCAATGCCTTCTAACTCACAATCTCATCGTGCTGTACTGCAGCAAGAAATTCCTTCCCAGAGGCAGACCTGTCATAGACGTCCAGCCTCCAAAAGGATAAGATAAATGCCTGATCATCATAGATTATCCTGTATCAGCACACAAACAGATGATGGCGTAGGGGACCTCTGTGACACGTGTCAAAGCCCGAGCATCTGGGGGTGACTGAGGGCACCTAGGACACAATCCTGTTCATTAGCGCAGGGCTAGGATGGCACTTTGTTTCATAGTCATGAATCAGCACAGACAACCCCGCATATGTCACACCGCCATATAAACCCGCAGGTGTTTTGTCTTATTATGTCTCTGAAAGCTGGTAACAGCCACTATACCTGCCGTGCTGTAAAATAAAGTTTTGTTCCTGCATTCTTAGAATACTTGCCCCACACGTAGTCTTTCCTTTGGGGACCTCACCTGACCAGCCCCCCCTTCAGCCCACCAGCCCTGCCAGAGGGTGGCACAGAGCCTACGTACTCATAGGTCCAAGAACTAGGGCATGGGCTGCTTTCAGGAGCATGCTCTTTCTTGCCACAGTAGCCTTAAGAAAGTATCAGTGAATGTCTATTCACTGCAAAGGGCAACAGATCTGTGTGCTAAAGGGCATGACAGCCTCGTGGATCCCAGGCACCTGACTGCTAATAATACACAGAGATCTGATTATTTAATTCTTAGGTAAGACCGCCATATTTACATTTAAGTTTTTTTATAGAGTAAGTCTAATGAGTGGGGCTCACAACTGAAATTTTATTAAGGTGTCAGTCTAGTCTCACTGAGGTATTCAGTGGCATATTCCTCTCTAGAACTTGGAACAATTGAAAAAAAGTTGGTTTGAAGATTGTGTGGGTGTTGATAAAGGGGTCTGAATGGCAGGGTTTTTTCTTGTATTACAAACTTTCTAGGACCTTGAGATCCCCCATGTGAACTTTATTTTCTGGAAAGTTGAGACTCTGAACACAGATGAAACAATGCTGAGGAAAATGTTTAATTCAATATTTTATTTTTGTCTCTTTAGATTAATGCCAAAGATTTCTTTAAAAGTTGATTACCACCACAACACTAGCATAAATATTGGATATTGGTTAAGACTTTCCCAATATTCCAATCAATATTCCTGAATTTGGAATAAAGATAGCTGAGGCTTGCATAAATGTTCCTTTTCCTTAATTATGCTGATATTTCTATTGATTAGGTTACTATTTTTTTTCCTGAAAAAGCATTCAGCTTCCACAGAAAAGATGAACATTATTCAGTACTTTTATATTCCTTTCAGTAAAAAAGAATGAGGTAAACTTTATTTCTTTACTTGCTTTTGATTCAGTCCATGTACTTGCTTAAAGCCTCACTTACTTATTAGATTACTTCACATTCCATCTTGGTCATTGTTTTGACCGAGCTTGGAGGGGTTAAACTCTCTTTCATTATCTTCCTGGGGACAAAGTTGATGTAAAACCTAAAATGTTAATTCTAATATGAGTTATTTTGCTTTGTTTCTGGGTCTATTCCACATCATTCAGACTATGATCTGTTTTCTGGGAGGCACTGTTAACATTAATAAACGTTCCTCTGAGGTTGCTGGGGTTAGTGACAAGCAATACCGGGGTGCAGGCAGGAGAAGTTAACTGGTGCTCCCGTCAGTACATTGTCAGTTGTAAGATCTCCACTCCTTACCTCAAAAGCAAACGGGAAAACTAATCATTCAATCAAATAGGGTAGCAGGGTTCACAGGATCCTTCTATCGTTATGGAAATAATTTCGGAATTGTGGAAAAGTAATTGATTTCCTCAAAATGTCCTTTCAGGCATCATAGGACTGAAGCGTACTGGAGGATGAACTTTGTTTGAACTCAGCAGACTAGCATTTTTTATCATTGTTAATATGTTTCACTTACATTAATAGGTCTCTGTGACTTCCCTCTTGCGGCTAATCTGAAATATAAAAAGCCATTTCCTTCATTTACCTGTGACAGCACTGCGGGAGGAAGATAAGGCCGTAACTGCAGCCCTGTGAGAGATTTGTGGTGCAAATTCTTCTCTGGAGGAGTTTCTTGAATCTGTTGATGACTAAAACACGTATTTCATATCATCGTTCGAGGGAAAGGTACATATTCAACGGTTATTTTTCCTAGTATTTCCGAGCCCATCAGAGAAGTTGTACACCAAATTATAACTCAAACATTGTCTTAAGAAATAGTAAAAATGGTTTCTCTGTACACACAAACGCAGAATGCATATAAAGAACAGTTTTGTCTCCACAGGGAGATACTGTTATAACTCTTGTCATTCACAAATATTTTGAAGACTTAAGCCATTAGTTTTTATGCTTTAAATTATCCTACTAACATTTTATCTCTAATGCTCATTTCATGGTTTTGTGTATTGGAATACAATCATGTAGGTTCATTTCGAGTACATCTTCTTAATAAATTATTATCGTGAAAACCAGATCCTTATGTGATTTAATATCATATAGTATCCAAATCCTTGATCTAGTGCCTGGATGTATAGTTGCTAAATAATACAGAATGAAATTAGGAATTCTCATACTCATGAAATTTTATTGAATGTACATAATAATGTACGGACATTTGGATAATTATAGGTGCTAACATTGTATACTTTCAAAGAAAAACTATCAAATGTGCAATTTAAATGAAAGATGGGGAAACAAAATGACTGACTTACCATAATATACAGAGATACTTCAAAATAAATCAGTGAAGTGTTAAGGGGGTCATACTAGACTAAATGTAAAGCTTTTATTCCCATCATATGATTTTTTAAATTAAGCCACAAATGCTTTGTGAGCAAAAATAAGTTAGTAATTACAATTTAAAATAATGCAACTTAGCTGTTTTCCAGTATCCTTTTGTGCTGAGGGGTTAAATACAAGGAAATACTATGCAGGCAGAACCCTGTACAAATTTTCAAATAACTAGTATGGTAAATTCCAACAAAAATAACATTCCTGTTTATCTTATAAAGTTTCTTAACTACACATCATGATTTCTAAGGATTACGAATAGGGATGTTAGCAGGGGTATGTTGATTAATAAGTATGCTGAAATACCATATTCTTCTGAGAATTATATAATGCCCTATAATATGCCAGTCAAAACCATGTATAGAGAAGTTTTACATGTTAAAATAGCTTTTTATAATTAGAAGGGGAAAAATACAACTTATGCATATACACGGGGACACACACAGCATGCAGTCCTTCTAGTTACATAGAAGTGCGGAGTATGGATAGTGTATAACTCACATTCCCACTAATAAAGAGCAACCTCCAAGCAAATTTACACTTTCAATTCAGTCACATCTTATATACATGTCATTTTGATTATCTTCTTAGATGTCAGACATTTTTCTACAGAACCTATGAGAAAGTTTGTCATTAAGCTGGCAACAAGTTTAATTATGGACGTTGTATAGCATCCATAATTTTGAAATAACATGTCTTATGTACTTGGGTCATTATTGCTCTGACTTTTTGTGGACCTTCCAGGAAAATGAAGACTGGCTTTTCTGTGCGGCACTGTTCAACTTTTCTGTGTTAATAAGTAAGAGAGAGATTTAAAAGTAACACTGATACAAAAGTAGGTTCTAGACTCAAGTTGGAAACAATGTGCTGCATCTTGTAAACCAAGACATTTTAAGTGGTAGCTCTCTGTACACTGGTAACTATTCACCAGGACAGCAGGTATTAACTAGGACTATTCTAGGAAAACTAAAAAATATATATACTCATAAGCAAACTTTAAATATCATTGAAGTGGGTCTTGTCTTTTCCTTGACTGAAGAACCTGAGATAAACTGGACAGTGTTTTGATTTAAGACTTGATAGCTCTGCATTGTGTAATAAAACAGGATTTATTTCAAGACATAATTGCTTACATTGATGAGTACCCAGAATAAAAAAATAATTGAACTGTTTTATTTCAGGATATACAGCTAAATCAACAAAGGCTCTCTAGCTGCCTACAAAACCCATGTCCTAAATTAGCACTTTCTTACAGTGTTAAAAATCATGATGTGGGGCTGGGGATTTAGCTCAAATGGTACTGTGCCAACCTTGTATGCACAAGGGCCTGAATTCAATCCCTGGTACCGCAAAAAGGAAGTCATGATGAGTATATACAATGTACCAATAAAGATAAAAAATAAATGTGTGTTGAAATTGTTGCTTTGGGGGTCATTGTAAGGGAATCCACGAGGAATTGCTCACTGAGGGGTCACCTTGTCCACAGCTCCTCCCTTGATTTTTGCACCCTAGCTGGATTGGTTATATATCCTCCTCCAGGCTCTTCCATCACTTTCTCCTTTGCAGTCAGCCAGCCATGGACTGAATTCTCCAAAACTGTGAGTTAAGTTAAATGTTTCCTGCTTTAAGTTGTGGCTGTTGGGTATTTTGTCTCAGTCATCGGAAAGTTGATGAATATAATCATATTTTTCTTCATGTGATTTAAATATAAAAAGGAATTTACCAAAACAGTCAAATAAGAATCTTACTCTATTCTCTTTTGATTATAAAGATGTGTATTTTGATGTCTTGGCTATTTGGAGCCATGATTAAGAGCATTTTATAGGTTGAGTCTATCATATTATCTATAACTGTCATGTATCTTTTAGGAAAACCTGTTGATGGATATTCAGAAATAATAAACTATGGGTATAGTTCATTTTTCATCAAGTTTTGAGTGCATACTTTAAAAGTTGACAAACATCTACCAATTTCGGTGGTTGATGTAGTTAGCATGACTCTCATCAGTACCAGACACTACAGAAAGTCATTTTGATGTGTGCATAGAAGAAAGTTAACCATCGCATTCTTTAACATGTTGTTATTATGGCATGCAATGTATCAATGAAAATTATTATTCATTAATCATTTCTTCTCTGGTCCTCAGTGCTCTCCATTTGGCTTTGCACCCGGAGCTAACTGGTGTGGCTGTAAGACTTACTCCCTCTTGGTCATAGTTTATCTGACGGGAATGACCGCTGATTTCAAAACTACTGAGCTACTGCCTAAGCCAATGTCTCCAAGAGTTTTACCAAGCCTGTTTACCAGCAGGCTTATTGTTTCTGTTTTAATGTTTAAGGCTCGTATCCACTGTGAGTTTAGTTTTGTGCATGGCGAAAGAGATAGGTCTAGCTTTAGCTTTTGGCAGGCTAGAGCCCAGTTTTTCCAGCAACATTTGTTAAAGAGGCTGTCTTTCTTCCATGGGGGATGTTCGGCTCCTTTGTCAAAGATAAGGTGGCTTAGTGCATCTGGAGTTGTTTCTGGGTCTTCTAATCTATTCCACTGGTCCTCGGGTCTGTTACTTTGCCAGGACCATGCAGTTTTTATCACGGCAGCTCCTTATATGTGATTTTGAGATGTATATAAATTGTACCAATAAAGAATTCAATTAAAAAAAAAAACTACTGAGCTACTATTTTGTCACTGCTGTTGTGAAAGACGAGTCAGGCTTCTGAATCTCTCCTCTTCACTCTGTGTAGGATTCTCTTTCTGGAATCCAACGAGGATAGGACAAGGGAGCGTTTGGATCCTCTGTCCTTTGAGCTTTCTCAGGCTGCCCGCTTCTCCCGCCTCCACAGATGCTCTGCATTGCTGCCGTGACCCAGCCTCAGACAGGAGATTCTATCCCATCTAGAGAGGGCTGTCTTTCGAGTCACACTTTGCTGCCTTCTTTGGGCTGGTCTAGGGAGCCATCTTGCATTACAAAAAGGCTGAGCCAGCACCCCCAGCCCAAGCTGCAGTGGGTTCTTGTCTTCTTCGCACATCAATTTCATCAAGTGTGTTAACATTACACAACTTTGAGGTCTCACTGATGTGACACAGTTTGCGTGTTGGATCTTCCTTAACTACTGTCACATTATGTTTCCTCATCCCTGTTTTATCTCTGTTCACCTCTCTGGTACCAACGTGTGTGACGTAAAAATCTCTGCAAAATTCTTTTTCGCTCACAACAACAGATATTAATTGTGTAGCTTTCTTGGAGTTTCATGAAGGTCTCCCTTAGACTTTGTCGACTCTTTTTCACACTCTCCTCCTCCATGTAAAGATTTGCAGTTGGGGATGGGTCTCTAGCAGGTCCACTGGAAGTCTGGAGGAAGACACAGTCTTTGTCCCACACTTTCCTCGAGGTCATGTGAGAACGCAAGGCTGTCTCTTGATTCAGGATGGAAGGCACGGGAAATGAGCACAGTAGAAGTCCAGTGTGTGTGTGTGTGTGTGTGTGTGTGTGTGTGTGTGTGTGTGTGTGTGAATATTGTCTCATCTGACTATGGCACCATCCAGAGGTAAGACCTTGATGTATTTTGATGCTGTCCTCAGGTCTAAATGTTTTGGTCAATGAGTCAGTCTAAGATTAGAGACCAAAGATAAAATAGCTCCAGTCAGGTTAGAGTCCCACTCCCTGGTCCAAGACAAGAGCTCACATGTTTAACAGAACTACTCGCCTCAGTCAGGGCATGATAAGAAGCACGTCCTGCATAATCATCACTGTGGAACAAGAGATAAAGAGAGCAAGGTCTAAGTTGGTTCTAAGTTCTGAGAACTTCAGTAGCCAGGAATTGTTCACATTATATTTGTAAGAAATTGTGGCTGAGAATGAAATAATTTTGCTTTATTTTCTGTGTGCTTTCCTCACAGGGCTAATAAGTTGTTAGAACATAAATCCTCATGAAGTTGTTTGGCACTAACTTTATAATACAATATGCAACTGGACAGTTCCTCTGTCTCAGAGGCACTGCGACAAGCCTTCTTCAGATACTAAAGGAAATTAAATTTCAGAACTGATTTACCTAGAATTAAGGCTTTAGGGGCTGAGTCTTGTTTTTGGCTTAGTACACTGGCTTTCTTCTTTCTATTTCCTTATCTCAAGTCTACCTCTTCTTATTTTATTAATATCATTTTATCATATCTGCTTATTATTTTTGTTTTCAAAGGTAATAGAAATTTGATCAATCTGCACCTCCATCTTTTTAAAAATTGATTTTATTGGTGTGCATTTTATAAATGTAATATGATCACATTTAACAGGGGGAACTTGTACCTGTACATGACACACCTGGATTCTAACTTTTTCCTTTTCCCGGGCCCTCCCTACCCACCTCACCTGCTATATTCATAAGCTTTGTTTCCTTCTTTTTATTATCATTTTTTCTTTCACTTTTTTACTTTCTGTTACCCACTCTTGCCCTTTTCTTCTTTGAATATTATTTCCTATTTCACATAGAAATTTGTCATTTGTCTCAGATGCTTTCTAATCCAAATCCTTAAAGGTAGCTTATTGAAACTTAAAATTTTTTTTGTAGAGAGAAATATAAGAAGAGGAAAGTGCAGTAATTCAAAGATTATTAAGTGCAACAAAGAACATGACTTTTTACTTATCTTTGACCATATTTATTTTCACTTTTGGATTCCATCGTTAGAGGGAAATTGCACGTCTATCCGAAAAAGGCTTAAGTTACAAATTATAGCTGATTTTCTGGACATAACTTATTTTAAAGTTCTACACATTTTATTGGATTGTTTTCTTTATTCCATTCGAGTGAAATCTTCTTATCTTCCTATTTTATGATTTGGGGTACCCCACGCAGTATGGAATATATTTCTTGAATTAATTTACCTTGCCAAGAAATTGAAGACTGCACCTTATAGGAAATAAATCTTATCAAATACTTTTTATTTGAGCATATTGGTTTCTAATACTGTTACTGCTGTTCTCATGCATCACAGACGCTTAATCTGTATATTTTATTAAGAGGGCTTCATGGTGAAATTGTGTAACTTTTTGATAAAACATGACTCCACATGCAAAAATTAAATTTACTATAAATTTATCTGCAATTATTAAACCATAAATAGCTTTACCTCTACTTCCTGGAAACAGGCCTGGATTAAAAAGATCTTTTAATCCATTTACTCTCCATAACATTAACTGGTTCTACAGCAAAATGCTGACAATGTTTACATAATAATGAAAACATCTGCATTTGTTTTCAAACAGTAAGATTCCTAAGTGTATCTTCAGGCTCATAAAAATGATGATTTATTCCTACATTTAAAATACTAAATGCAATCTATTAATATGCTAATGTAGTATACCATAAAAATGTATCGTTTTCTTGATGACAATTTTGTTTAAATATAGACTTATGAGAGATGGCTTAAATAGATATTTGTAAAAACTTTTTGCGTATGTAATGCACAGAAAATCAATACTATTTAATCGTCCTCTGGCTAATTTTATGTTTCTAAATTTAACAAAAAGACAGTTATAAAATCTATTCTTAAGAATTTTAACTGTGTGGTATTAAAACAGGTTACTACACAACATAATAACATTTCCAAAGATGATCACAGTGTGTAAAATATCTTGAGTGGGATCTTTGGGTGGATCACAGCTCCGGGCGGGGCAAGCTCGCCGAGCCGCTGGGGACACTTTCAGACACAGTGACGCGCAGCGTGCGGGGCCGGAGTCCCGCCCCTTGCACAGCTGGGCCGCGCCCAGCGCCCGCTTCGCCCAGTCACTGCACACGCAGCAGCAGCGGGAGCCATGATGGGCACCGAGGCAAAGCCAGGTTGAAAAATGCCAGCCTCCCCCGTCAGGATACGATCGATGCAGGTTCTCCTAAGTGTGCCTTGTCCGCCTGAGGTTACTTCCTGCTTTCTGCTCCTGGTGGTGATTTGTGCACTGAGGTTTTCGATGTTTTCAAATGCTGTATCAGCACTACCAAATAATACCACCATCTCCCTCCTACTCTGTTAATGTAATGAGTTACATTAATTGACCTTTAAATGCCAATCCAATCTTGCTACGTGGGCGGAATTCTCCTGATTGTGCCACATATTTTAAACATTACTGCACTTTATTTGTTAGTGTTATAAATAGAGACTTTGTTCTCTTTATTCATGAAGCACATTGATCAGAATTATTTTCTTTGGAAGGTTTCGGGTGTGTGAGTTTGTTTTTTAGCCACAAATTAAACTACACTCTTTTTTTTGTTGTGAATTCTGATCTGAATTCTTTTCTGTACATTGTCACTATTTCATCTTTCAAGCTTGCTAAAATGCCCCCTAGAATTTGGAAGTGGGCCTCTCTTTGGAGGTTGGTTAATGACAAATTTAACCTCTTTATTAGGCCTAGGCTACCCTCTGCTTCTGTTGTATCATTATCAATGAGATGGCCTTTTCATAAAATGTAACTCACTTTATATAAATAGCTTAGTTTGTTTTTGTTTTCAGTTTTTGTTGTTTTTCATTGCATTGTGATCCACATTTTTATTTCTACTTCATACAACAAGGTTTGCTTTGTGTTTTAATCAAATATGATCAATTTGTGAATTTTATGTTTATTAAAACAAAAAGTCTTTGTCTAAATTTGAGTTTTAGTGCTGGTTTATAAGACCTGTAAGACATGGCCTTTTCTATCTTTCTGTCTACCTATTTGTCTGGCTGTCTATCTGGAGACAGAGCTTCGCGGTGCCCCGGGCAGGGCTTGAACTCCCAAGGATCCCCTGGCTCTGCTTCCTGTGTGTCAGCGTCACAGACATACCTCACAACCTCCAGTATTTTTATAACACTGTTTTATTTTTATCTTTCTTGCTTTTTTGTGCTCTTGATTTTTGTTTTGTTTTGTTTTTGAGACAGGGTCTCACTTTGTAGTACAGGCTGGCCCTGAGCTCACTATGGAGCCCAGGCAAGCCTCGACCTCAGCAATCCTCCTGCCTCTGCCTCCCGAGTGCTGGGATGACAGGCGTGAGCCACCACGCCAGGCACTGTGTTATGTGGTATTGATGGCTGGTGGGCGTGAGTCACCACGCCCAGCATTGTATGTGGTTATCAGGGATCGAACTCAGGACCTTGCGCTTGCGAGGCAGATGCCCGAACCACTGAGCTAACCCTCCGGCCCAACTCTTGATTCTTCTGTTACTGATGTTTTAAAGTCGTTCTCCTCTTTTTCCATCCTTTTCCTTGCCTCTCATAATGTTTGGTTTAGGAACTCAGTTTATTTCACTTTTTGTCGTGTTGCATAGATCGTCCTAACTGTTACGCATGTTTAAAATTTAAAGTTGATCTTCATTGTCATACTTAACACTTGGGGCCTGAATTCTGCCTTGTCTAGAAGCAAAATAGCCAAACCTCCGATCTTCTTTTCTTTCTCTTTTGATGCATATATTTCTTTTCCTCTTAGCTATAGTTTTTCTTAGAATGCTATCACTTTGGGTATCCCTCTTGATATACCGTTGAGTTTTCATTTAGGAGTTCATTTCAGGTTTTCTGTTCAGTAGGCGACAGCCCGTCAGCACTGTTGCTACGACAGACACACCTACTGCTGATGACTCTGTGACATTTTTGTTAGGATTCCCAGGCGGCTGGTTTCCCTGTCTAGGACCCAACTCTTTCACTGCACATGACACTCATCTCTTCTCCTGTTCCCTAAGTTTATATCAGTGGTACTGATAGTTCCCATAATCTTTTTCTCACTTACTCTTTTCATGGGTTTGGGGTCTATGAGAGTTACCTTTGGACTGTTTTTTGCTTATGTAAGACTTCACAAAAATTCTTTTACGGTTTTTCCCTTTGTGTTATCTTTCCTAACATAAAGTCATGTTGTTACATCTTGTCAACACACGCATCATTTATATGGAAGTTATACTATTTCTGCTGAACATTTGGTCATTACATATTTTTAAATGTATAAATAAATACATAAATTATTTACATATAGCTATAAAATAGTTATAAACATATCAGGGAATATAAATACATGCATATAAAATATACAGTACACAAATGAATATATTTGATCTATAATTAAATATGTATGGATTTTCCAAAGTTTCTATCATCAGCTCTTAGGTAGACATGATTTTTGACTTTTTTTCTTTTTTCTAAGTACAATGTCTGACTTTTAAGTCAACGTTACCTTTTATCTGAAGTCCTCATTTTTTTTATCTTTGTTATATAATAGTTTTGATATAACAGTTTTATCTTTGTTATATAATAGCTAGACTTGATCTAACTGAGTTAATATTCACAGACACAGCTTTCAGTCCACCTTTGCGTCTATTATATTTTCTCTCTGTTTTTAAAGTTTACAGACCGTTCTGCCCCATTTTTCACCTTGTTTTTCGAATGTGTGCCTGTGAACTTGTGTGTGCATTTGTGTCAGTGTACATACTGTGTCAGCGTAGATACAAGTGTGTGTAGCACAAGAAAGAGAGCAGAGTGGGGTGAGGGAAAAAGAAAAAAAGAGAAAACAGGTCAAGGAACATAAAATCAATCCAAGAGAAAGCGTTGGCCCCAAATCCCTTGTGCACTCTGGAGCGCTGCTCTTCTTTTATGACTGTTTCGGTGGGAGGGGTTATTCAATACGAGCATGAATTATCCACAGTTTATCTTGTGTATTATGAAGTCACAGACTGTTCGGTACTCGGGATGGTTAGCCCGGCTGAGCGGTTCCCTCGGAGCCGGCGCCGCAGGGGTCGCGGCTGCTACGCTCTTCACGCTTCCCCGGAGGCTCCTGCCACCTGCGTAGTGACCTTGCTGTACAGCCGAGGTCTTACAGTGTTGTTTTTTTTTTTAACTTATCTAGCTCCAAGTATTTATCTTTTTAACTGTCGCCTTCTCTCTTTTCTTCCATAGCGTACCAGATCTCTAGGGACCAATTAGGTGAAATGAATCAGAAAATAAATGAAGGTTAGAAAGCAAATTCTGAGCCTCAAAACAGAGTCACACCACAGGTTGAGTCTCTTATGCCCTGAGTAGAAGCGAATCATAATTAACCTAAATAATATAAGAAGCAAATATATTGTTATATCATGATCTTTATTGCAGAAAATAAATTCCTCCAGTCTTTATTCACATGGAAAATGAAAACAACCCCAAAATGTTGATCTCGTGGAGGCTAAGAGGAAGCTTTTCATCACCTGGCTCATCTCAAGCACCACTTCTGTTATTCCGCTGCCACAGAATTCATTCTGCTCTTCTGCTCTCCTTTCTCTGTAGCTTCTTTTTTGAGTCATGATAAAGAAAACTGGTTCTGCTCACCTGTAATGTATTTCCAGATTTGCTCAACCTTAGTCAAAGTATCCAGGTCTTATCTTAATCTGTGCTTAAAAAACAGCTACCAGATGTGGAAGTTAGGCTATTATTTTCAAAAGGCACGACTAAAACATTGGAGTACAATCTTGGGGAGCAAAAAAGCAGACTGGAAAGCTATGCACAGAAAATTAGTCTGGACCCTGAATTCGACTCTGAGCTGTAAACTGGTCAAGAGTGTGTGTCCTAAGCATACTTTTCATGCTCTGTTTTCTCAGGGTTTCAGGAAGAATGGAAGAAAGAAAAGGAATCATGATAAAACAACATACTTTCTTCCAAATCTTCTGTAGGTTAATTATGATTCTCTTCTACTCATGAAATAAGAGACTCAAGCTGTGGTGTGGCTCTGTTTTTAGGATAAGGATTTGTTCTCTATCCTTCATACATTTCTGTGACGGAGAAAATAATTTTTTAATTTTACATATGGAATATAAATGTAGTTGAAAATTGTAACATTTGTTGATTTTTGGAATTTGATCATCAGTTTTTGTTATGGAATTTGCATTTAATCCTTCATGTCTGCTCAATAAAGCAGTCTGGGTAAATCTCTTTTCGAGGAATCACACTTTGTATATGTGTGACTATATGTGAGGAGAATTATATCAGTATCAGCTTTGAATAGAGAAATACCTTTTTAAGTAGACTTAGTTTGCATAGGATATGCACTCTGTAAAAATAGTCCTCACTGTTAACTAAGAAATATAGACCCAGAATTGGAAAATGTCTTCTTTCACATATCTGAGGTGGTTTTATAAATTAATATAAACTAAATATAATATTTCTGAAGATGGAATTTATCAGGAATACTACAAGCTCTGAGTCTCTCTAATGAATCAGTTACCAAAGCAACCGCATGAAATGACTTCGTTATCTAGAACAGGGAAGATTTGAAATATATTATCAGATTGATTTAATTTTCCTAGAATTGTAAACCAAAAAAAGGATAAAGTTTTGAAATCCAAAAACCTGTCTTTGACTTAAAATAAGAGTAGTAATTTGAAAAAGAATATTAAGTATGTTATCAATAGAAAATTAAAACTGTGATCTTTGTCAGGGTCCCTATATTTCCCATTACTCCATAATTTCAAGATTTAAATTTTTTCCTATAAAATACTTACACTTTCATTTTCAGAATTTTGTCTTCATACAAGGAATTTTTATAACAAATCACAGCACTTCAAAATTGCCTTATATGATCTACAAGTTACTAATGACTTATTGAAACGTATTGACTCATTTATTAAATAAACAATGGCAGTAAAATCCACCCATCTATTTGTTTCTATATAGATATGTATACAGATATGAGTGATACTTGAAAAAAGTTAAACGTTCTTCATCCATTTTATATTAAAGAATAGTCACAACCGTATACCTAAAAAGGAAAGTCAGTAACTGTTGAGAAAATTTGAATTTTGGAAAGAAGTAAAGCCACAGATTGGCACATAACTTTCACCACGTACTTTGAATGCTTTGAAAGTTCTTTTTAAACCCCTCTATGAGGCCTCACTCCCTGGAACTTAGACAGCAGAACATCAGAGCTTGGTGGAGACGTCAGTGGTGCCAATACAGACTATTATTTGCTTTGACACCACACAGCTACATGAGTGAACAGAAAAGCAACCAGAAACATGCATAGTAGCAGCGGTCGAGTCATTGTTAGAGTCATCTATGTTGATAGAATTCTGGTTCAAAGAATTTAAGTAAGGGGATGTTAACATGTGTGCGCAGCTTTGGGGTTCTGTATGGTGAGAGACTCAGACTCGAAGGGCTCAGTCTCCTGGTCTGGGAGTGTGGTCAGCGAACTGCTCTGAACTAACACCAGACTTCACGTCTCTCCCACAGACGATGGTGGTTCACTCTGGGTGTTGCAGGAGACCCTCCCAACGGGCGTGATTCTCTAGTGGAAGCAACTACACTGGCTCTCAAACACGCACACGCAGGTGCTTCCTCGAGCTCTGTGAAGTGATTTGCTGACCGCTGGGAGGGTGCTATAACCATGGAAACCAACCTACAAGGCACATTATCACCACCGTGCCTGAGGGGCAGTTGGAACAGCCCATCACCCAGTGGCACATAACATGTATATAAAGAATAATAGTCATGGAATTATAATTAGTATGCTGAAGTACTTACTGTCTTTGTCTTCATTTATAAATGGTGGGTTCTGACACATTTACAGGATCAATAATAAAATAGAAAGACAATAAAGCTGTTTTCTAAGTCCAAAATTTTTAAATTTCTCTTCAAGGACTCTCCCAGTATATGACAACTGTATGTAACGTTAGACAATTTCCTACAGCCCAGTAACAAATACAACATGTTCCATCATTCCTGTCCTTCAAATGATTTATACTATGTTTTGTTTTCCTTTGAGTTTCGGGCTATTTGCGATTTTCTCTTGACATGCACATTTTGTTGCGACTATGCAACAGAGTCTGAGGCTCTGGAAACAAAATTCCCTAAATTCTTAACACACAAAATAAAAGCGTTTTAATGTCACGTTAGAGTGATTTGTTCTGGGCAAAAATACAAAATGATTCAATTTCCGTGGTTGCCATTGGCAGGGCGACACCCCAGACTGCATTAGGTTCCATCCTGTAACGGTGGCAACAGTGTTTTCAGCCCTGCAATGTATCATGATGTGAATTTCAATGGAAATAATGGTTTCAAATTTCCTTAATGGATTTTTTTGCCTAGAGAATGTGCATTTAGTTGTGAGTGGGTAATGCTGTGTGCCAGCTTTCAGGAAAGGATAAAGCACTGTAGATTATTGTTATAATTTCAATGAATAATCGTTCTTGAAGATGGAATGGGGAGTGTAGTGGAACAACAAAGAAGAACAAAAATTAAATGAAGTAAGACACATAGAGCAGAGCAAAATGAGCTCCGTTCTCACGGGAGGAAAATGTCTATCTTACACTGGTCTTTCTCTGTTGAGTCAGTGGTATCTATGTGTGATTCAATTTAAAATATACATCACATATTCAGTTCCTTTCCCTGAATATTCTTCTTTCATTTCTCCACAATGCAGAAATCTTATTTAATTTTAAGGGAAAAGTTTCCAGTGACAATGCAAATCTATTTGTCTAAAAATATGAAAACTTGGGTTTGCAGTGGAACTCAGTACTGTAAATTACATTGTCACATTACAAAAGAAAGCTAACTTTAAATTAATTGTAAAGCATTTTGGAAAGGATTTGGTTGCTTTTCAACAATAAACCTCTTTTGACTCCCTGATCATAAAGAGAACATGAGAGGATTTTTGGCCCTGTGAGTATTGCTAAAATGAATAAGAAGCTTTTCATTTGCTTGAGTTTCTTAATCTAGTTAATTGACAAATAAAGGGAGCCATTGCCTACTTGAACACTTGACCTTGGGAAACACAGAATTGGTCCCTTGCATCCTGACAGAAACAAGTGGACTGGAATAACTCACCCACTGCAAAGTAACTAGAAACTTCTAAGTAGTCTCTTATGTTAGGGTTAAAGCACAGAACTAGGTCATACTTTTCTGAGAGAAAAGAAGAGCTATGTGCTTGTGTGCATTTCAAATGTGTGCCTGTGAACTTGTGTGTGCATTTGTGTCAGTGTACATATTGTGTCAACGTAGATACAAGTGTATGGAACACAAGAAAGAGAGCAGAATGGGGTGAGGGAAAAAGAAAAAAGAGAAAATGGGAAAAAGAACATAAAATCAATCCAAGAGAAAGTGTTGGCCCCAAATCCTTTGTGCACTCTGGAGTGTTTTTAAAAACAATTTTGAAAGCAACAATCTATTAAAATATGCCATATAAAAGTGAATGGTGTCTCCTTTGTAAACTATTTCAATCCATTAGTTCCCTACAGATATCAGTTGTTATTAGAAAATTTATTCGGAGTAACCCATGGCTACAGAATGGAGTCTCCGCAACTCCAATCATTTATTTTATCTTTAAATGTAACTTTAGGCAGAACGTTGTATTTTGAAATCAGGTAAGGTATTTGACTCAATTGTTTCCCATTCATCCGTCATGAGTCTTGGATTGAAACAGTTTAGATGGTGCTGGGGTCGCCCCGCCAAGCTTTGACTGTAGCCTTAAGTAGATTTCTCCCTGCTAACTTCAGGCTCCAGGCAGAGGAAAAACAAAGTTTTCTACAGTATCCTTAGGCTCAGAAACACACCGAAAGCAGGAGTTTTATTCGCTTGACCACACAATCAGATTTCCATTTCAACCATTATATTTTAATTAGTCTTTGAAAGATAGTCACGTGTCAGTCATATTTAGGATTGGTTATGGAGTGAATTATTTCTACTCCAAATTCATAGTTTAACCTTTATTTCCCAGGATAACTGTACTTCTGAAAGATCCTTTAAATAAAGGATGAATGTTAAATGCATTCATATAATCAGTGTTCCCAGAAGAAGAGACCCCAAAGACCCGTAGGGGCGAAGGCCCAGGGAGAGCTCAGAGGTAGCCAAGCAGAGCCTGCAGGGGAGAAGGAACCCGTGGAGACCTTGATCTTGACCTTCCACCCCCCAGCACCTGGGGAAGAACTGTGGTCTCTCGGCCATCCAGTCT
The DNA here is from genome assembly GCA_004025085.1 of Thryonomys swinderianus. Classification (NCBI taxonomy): domain Eukaryota; kingdom Metazoa; phylum Chordata; class Mammalia; order Rodentia; family Thryonomyidae; genus Thryonomys; species Thryonomys swinderianus. Next base: position 40,193 of record PVIC010011326.1, read on the forward strand.
GTTTCAGCTGTGGCAGCACAGCACAATGACAGCACCAAAGTGCATGTGCCTTTCCCTGACTTGATTCCTTCGGTCCTCACAACATCGGGTGAACCGACCCTTCCCATCACACAGAACGTGAGGGCAGGACTGAAATCCCCCAGTTCCCAGCCACCTGGGAGGTCTGTCCAGACAGTGGGACTCCGGGACTGTGAAGGGCAACCATCTGACTGCAGCTACTCTTTGAGTCTGTCTGTCTAGGTGTATTTCTATCAGTCTTGTGATCGACCCATTCACCTGGCTTTCTACTTGAATGTTTGAAATATTTTAAAATGTTTCTTCTGGAAATTCCATATGTGATGATAGCTTATCACAAGTAAATAAGTAAAGCTCCATAATGTATTTGTTTAGGAAAGAATTCTGACATAAATGAGTTTCAATTCAGTTATGATACTACTGTGCCCTATGTATCCCCAAGTTCATAGCAGCACCATTCATAACAGCGAAATCTTGGAAGATGTCTACATGTCCATCAAGCACACAGCTGAGCACCACTCCTTCACGAAGAAGGATGAATGTAAGTTTTCTGTTGGAGAATGAGCTTGCAAATGGGAAGAGGGCAGAAATAAGGAAGCGGGACAGAAAGGAGGGAAAGAGAAGAATTTAAAAGAATTAAGATGTATGATGCAAATGTGACAACTTCTCACAGTGAATATCATTATGTACTACAAAACACACTCATAAAAATATCAGCTTGCTTTTATTGTTGAATGGTTTTAATTCCTTATATGTTTGAATATAACTCTCCGCTATCAGGTGTGATTGCAATATGTGGCAAATATTTAAATTTTAAAAATTACACTAAAATACACATGACATCGACTTCTGGCAAAATAATCCCTTCGTGTTAAACAAGTCATGTCATCCTTCTTGGCATATTCTGAAGCAGTTCTCAGAGTTCTTTTCCATCTTGATCAGTTGTGATGAAGCATATGGCCAACGCTGCTGCCAACTCACAGTGCCCCACCCGCCTCGCTCACGATGTCCAGCACCCTGACCCCAGGCTCTTCCCCCAAATCAAAATGGCCACAGAAAGTCAACATGCCGCGCGGATTCAGAACACGGAGGCAGCCAGGACCGTGCTACTGAGAACATGGAAGCACTTCGAGATCCGCTGCACAAGTCACAGAGAGATGAGGTGTGTGTGTGTGTGTGTGTGTCCTTGTGAAGTGGGGGGGGGTTGAGAGGGAGTCCTAGGTGTGTGTCTGATTTTTAATAATTTAAGCATTTAGCATATTTTCCAACCCTACTGTTGGGATACAGGAAGCTCAACTTTTCCTCTGAATCCACAGGCTTATCTTTTCACTCTTCTGTTCGTTATTATGTAGAAGGTGTTTTTACTTTGATCCAGTTTATTTTTGGTTTTGTTGC